>ML816277.1:146980-166222 GCA_009831015.1 Picea engelmannii | reverse complement strand
ATGTTGGTTTCAGTTTGAAGATCAATTTACAGTGTGAGAGTAGTTTCAAGTTTTCAGTATGAAACGATAAGGACTCCATAGCCCAATGGTGACACTAGTCTACAATTTAGCTTCTTTAAATTTGGTATTTCAGAATGTAGAGTAGATGATCTTTAATAAGCCACAGGTCATAACAAGGTGGAAGTCACAAATTTCAGTAATAGAAAAATAAAGGCATTGGTCTGCTTGGTTCTTAATGTTTTATCACAAAACATTACCCCCAAAAGGAGCCAATGTTAGTCCCTAAACATATATCACCATTTTATCCTTTATTTTTATCCTATTCTATCAAAATCTATTCCCGTCTTCTTTTTAGAAACATGTTCCCTCATAAGCCCATTTTTTCTTTATTTCCCTATACATATCTCTGTTATAATTTGTGGTGTGTTTGTTGTGCTTGAGACTATTTTCATGTGCTTCTAGTAAGATAGAATTGAATATTTTCATAGTTTAAGTATGTCACATCAAAATCCTAGCCAAATTTTAAAATTTTCCAAAGTTTAAAAGGAGAGATAGAGTCGCTACAAGAATGTCGCCATTATTGTAGAACCTAAACTCATCATTGTTTTGAACTTGTTTTGGTCCCGAAATCATGTTAGCTGTTATAAAATCATGGAGAGGATCATGTAGCGAATCATGTAGTATTGGCCATTCCTATCAAAATTATGATTCAATACAGGGTTGTGGTTTAATGAACACCAATATACGTGCTAGTACATCTACTTGTTGGTTGTGGAGCATGATTATCTTCCTATTTCATAGGTCTTTGTTTTCAGTCGTGTTTATACCCCATGAAGAATGTACACCCCAAAATATTGTACACCCCTCCACGTGGGGGGATTGCAGGGGGGATTTCCCCCCTTGCGGGGTCCAAGGGGGCTCATCCCCCCAACTGGGGGGTCTGGGGGCAAGCAAGCCCCCAAAGAAAAAAATTCCTTGTAAATGTATATTGTAATTTCATGATCAACACAAAAAAGACTTAATTCAGCATGATCTTCCTTCTCTTGAAATTGGTGAAAGTTTATTTTTTCCTTCCGAGCCTCTTGCCTTAGAATCTACAAAGGAATTTTCTTCTCAAGTTGATTTTACTGTTGGTACTCGTGGATTGTTCCAAGGAGGACATTTGTAGCACAATATAGTTAATAGACTAGAAATTACAAAGGAGCAGCTTGGTCTTTTAAGTTAGCTGGAAATTGTCCATGTTTGTCATGACCCAATGGTTGCTTGGATGGAGAAAGTTTCTTCAGGGTTCCCAAACATCGAAGATTTTGGTATGCCACTTAATTGCAACAATAAGTTTGAGTTATCCATTATATTTTTGTTGTATCTATCATGTTTTTTTCTGTGTTTTATCAATCAACTACATAGAAGAAGTTCTAATAGTCAGTCAAATGATTTCATGGTTGCATTGGAAGTTTGATGTGACCTGATCAAGGAGATGATTGCTTAGTTGTGTAGGAGCTATACATAAATAAGATTTCTTTTTGAGCATGTTGGTTTCAGTTTGAAGATCGATTTACAGTGTGAGAGTAGTGTCATGTTTTCAGTATGTAAGGATAAGGACTCCATATCCCAATGGTGAAACTAGTCTAGAGTTTAACTTCTTTAAATTTGGTATTTCATAATGCATAGTAGATGATCTGTAATAAGACAAAGGTCATAACAAGTTTTGAGGTCACAAGTTTCAATAATAGAATTGGAAAAAAAGGCATTGGTCTGCACGGTTCTTAATGTTTTATCACAAAACATTACCCCCAGAAGGAGCCAGTGTTAGTCCCTAAACATACATCACCTTTTTATCTTTGATTTTTATCCTATTATATCAAAATTTGTTCCTGTCTTCTTTTCAAAAACCTGTTCCCTCATAAGCCCATTTTTTCTTTATTTCCCTATACATTTCTCTTTCATAATTTGTGGTGTGTTTGTTGTGCTTGAGTCTATTTTCATGTGCTTCTAGTAAGATAGAATTGGATATGTGCATAGTTTGAGTATGTCACATCAGAATCCTAGCCAAATTTTAAAAGGAGAGACAGAGTCATCATTGCTTTGAATGTGTTTTGGTCCCGAAATGGTGTTAGCTGTTATAAAACTATGGAGAGGATCATGCAGTGAATCGTGCAGTATTGGACATTCCTATCAAAATTATGATTCAATATAGGGTTGTGGTTTAATGAACACCAATATACTTGCTAGTACATCTACCAAACCTGAGTTTCGGGCCACGATTTTCAGCATTCAAAATTATCATTCAAAGAATTATAATAACTAAATTGGGATCCTAAAATAATTCTTGCAGCCAAGGAAGCATCTCCATATCTATTGCCTATGCAGGAGGTTTTAAAGCTCGATCAAATTGAAACCCTAGCATCTGCAAGTTGATAGAAATCGCAGTCAGTGTGATGGCACCCAAGAAAATGTTGATTTTTCAATAAGCTAGGCTTAAGCATGAAGTTCATTCCATTTTAGCATTTTACTTAAACCATAAACAATTATGTTGTAACAACCAAGATCACAAGAAGAAACACCATGCACAAGTACACAAGAAGTATCCTGGGAAACCCTTATCAACAAGGGAAGAAAACCCAACCAAAATCCTTTGCTATATTCTTCAAGAGAAATACCTTCACCACCAATAAAACCTAGCACACAAGAGGGTGCTTGCAAACCCTAGAAGACTAGATCCCAAGAGAGGTGCACACTTTTCCCAAGTAGATGTACTTGCTGAAATTTTCAAACTTACACAAAAGATATGATTCCTCAATGGGGAATTTACCTTTACTTATATTAGACTTGACCTGTCAACATAAGTGTCTATTGGCACAACAGGGCCAACCTATCTATCTCATAATATAATTAATATTAACCAGATTAATTATATTTTACATTAATTATCAATTACATTAAGGTGGGGCCGACCTGTACCCTTTACATTACAATTAAGGTTACAGGCATGTTTGACTCTTGAACAATCTAGCAAGGGATCTCATACACCCACTAGTGCTCATCCACTAGGGGCACATCCATAGGGATGTCCATATCTCTGGCTCACTGCATTACACAAAGAAACACTTCTTCACTAGTGCTCAACCACTAGGATCACATTCACCTGTGCTCATCCATAGACATGTCCACTCAACATATCTTATTTCCCACTGCATGACACAGGGGAGTCATCTGGATTTTCTCATCAACTCTCTGCTCATAGGAGGCTAATACATCATCTTCATCTTTGTCTCATGACAATGGACCCAACACTTTGGGATTTCACACGTTCACCTTGTGCTCAGCCACAGGCACGTCCAACTCTGCATATATCCTTTCTCACTATGTTACACATGAGAATAATCTGAATTTATTCTCAACTCTCTATAAGGATGAGGCCATCTCTATGTTCCATCTCTATCTTAGATAGGAACCACAGACCCCTCTCAGGGGCTCTCTCTCAGGTTTGTGTCCTGGAGAATGTCTCACGTAGTTGCAATCATCAATAGAAAAGTGGTCAAGTGCTTTGTTTGGAACCAGACGAACTCAAATTGTTGAAAAAATATATTGAGATTCAGAAAAAGTTCATTGATGCAGGTGGGTTTGAATTCTGTTGCAATTTCCAGAAGCATCATGAAGATATTTCGATGTTGTTTGCAAAAAATCAATGATACACCTGCTGAAACTTTCCCAACACTAAAACAGAGTATAAAAAATAAAGAGAAAGTTCCAAAGTAGATTAAAAAGGGAAATAAACAATTTCCAGAGCCAGAGATAGCATCTTCTCATTCAAAAGAAGAAATGGAGGAAGACCCTACCTATGTTCCAGAAATGCATGAACTACTAGAATTGGATATAGAGGGAATATAGAGCCTGTCTAAATCTGTAGAAAAGGAGATCATTGAAAAATCACCTTCAAATTAACATAAATATGAAATGAGGACCAGAAAGCCCAAACTCTCAATAGATCTCAGTAGACCTACACATGAAGAATATTATGGTGACTGCATAACAGAAACAAGGGATGCACCACAGAAGAGAAAGATTAAAAAATTGTAGGCAATCATCAAGGAATTAAAGCATGGAAAGGAAGCACTTGAATTGTATAACACAATTTTTGATAACCTTTTTGACAAGATATTGAAGCAGTTCAAGGAGAAGAAGCCCTTTTTGAAAATATAATTTTGATCACAGCCCTATGTAGACTCGAGGATCAAGCTCTTAGCTCATCTACCTGTAGTAGTTGAAACAACATCTACTTTTCAGGATCATAATGATTTTGAGGTTATGATTTAGTCTTAAAATCAAGTAATTTTCCTAAAGACTTGAATTATATATTGCAATGCAATGAATGTAACGAAATATAATCCTTATGTGTAAGCCAAAAATTAGGACTAAATCACAACTACATCTAGATTCTAGGATCTTTTGAAACCAATTTTGTGTATAAAGAGAAGCTTTATGGACATAGTTTTGGGGGGTTCAAGTGGGAGTTAGGAAGACACACTTTTTCTTATTCTAAATTTTGGAATCCACTTCATTATACACTCAATGGAAAAGACTATCTGATGGTTAGACTATCTCATCTTGTCTATATTATTTCTTTTCTTACTTGAATGCGTGTGTTTCTTTTATGAAGCAACGATGTATCCTGTTTATGTTTGAAAGCCAATAAATATTTTGCTGATTGATTACTTGCTACATGAATTGTGTTCAAGTACTTTAATTCCCATTTTCTGAATGATATTTAGGATCAAGGACTTTCTCTGTGAGTAAACAAATTGTGAACTTACAGTTTTTATCCATTTATGTTATGCTCTTTATCTAGCTCATCAAATTGGATACCATTGACTAAGTAAGTGTGGTAGGAACTTGTTTTTGCAACCAAAAATCAATTTTGTCTATTTCATTCACTACTTGACCCATAAACCAATTCAAAACCTAAAAGAGACCTGTAAATACGAACCTTTGCAATAACTAAGGTGCCTTAGCTTGCCCTTAGTAGTGAAGGAAAACTTTAGGGACTAACATCTTTTGGCGCCATTGTCAGGTACGAAAGAATGAAAACATTTTCCCTGAGAGAACGACATGTCTAGGTCCTCTTCTTGATGGTGAACATGAAGTGGACATCATCAAAGTGACTACAATTTTTCACATGGGAACTCCATGAAAGAAGAATCTACTGACGACTCCACTGATTCAGGATGACGAAGGCCACAGAGGCAATTTTAGCCCAAATATTTGATCCATTTAATTTCTCAGTTGTTTCTGGTTACCCAAATCCAATACCTCATGTAGATGAATGACATGGTTGGCTTACCAAGTTTAAATAAGGCAAGGATGATAATCCCGTTAAACATTTATTGGAATTTCATGCACACATGCATCAAATGAATATTCAACATGCGGATATGTTGATGAATCTATTTATGTATTCACTGGAGGTAGATGCTCATGAGTGGTATAGATATCTACCTCCTTCTAGTATATCTTCATTGAAAGAGTTTCATGTAGCATTTAGTAATCATTGTAAAAGGTTGTTTTCAGCTGAACTGCTTTTCAAAAATTGTTGTGAGGAATTTGAAGTGTATGTTCAACATGTAGTAGGATTTCCTTCTAGTTGTAAGAATGAAAGAGATGTGTCTGTTGAAGAAATAGATAATGAATCATATGAATATTCCTCTAGCTCTTCGTTCTTGAAAGAAGATTTTATTGACTTCTATGATGATAAAGATGCTAGAAGCAATGTTGTAGATGCATTTGGCTTTGTAACAGATGTTTCTAATAATGATTTCTATGATGAGATTGCTGCTCCAAATGTTGATAAAGATCAGGCTATTATTATGTAGTTAGTTTCCCAAGAATATCATTAAATACATGTTTCTGAAGTTCAAGATCAACCTATCTTTGATGAGTACCCAGATAAAGGAAAGAAAATTTCCACATTAATATCTGCTGACTTGAGCAATGATGATTCAGTCTATGATAATTATGATCCGACTCTTGTGAAAGTAGTGAAGCAGACCGAAAATTTCTAGGAATCAACAAACCCATAGTCAATGAAACTCATAGCTCGGAGCCATTATATGAAAATTGTGCATCTGATTCAGGAAGTGAGGGAGATGAAGAGGCAGTTCAACAGAAAAAAAGACTTAATTTAGAATGATGTTCCTTCTCTTGAAATTGGTGAAAGTATATTGTTTCCTTCCGAGCCTCTTGCCTTGGAATATACAAAGGAGTTTTCTGCTTAAGATGATTTTACTGCTAGTACTCGTGGATTGTTCCAAGGAGGACATTTGCAACACAATATGGTTAATAGAGTAGAAATTACAAAGGAGCAGCTTGGTCTTTTAAGTCAGCTGGAAATTTTCCATGTTTTTCATGACCTAGTGGATGCTTGGATGGAGAAATTTTCTTCAGAGTTCCCAAACATCGCAGATTTTGGTATGCCACTTAATTGCAACAGTAAGTTTGAGTTGTCCATTATATTTCTACTATATCTATCATGTTTTTTTTTTTTCATTTTATCAATTAGTTGCATACAAGAAGTTCTGATAGTTAGTCAAGTGCTTTCATGGCTACATTGGAAGTTTGATGTGACCTGATCAAGGAGTTGATTGGTTAGTTGTGTAGGAGTTGTACATAAATAAGATTTATTTTTGAGCATGTTGGTTTCAGTTTCAAGATCAATTTACAGTGTGAGAGTAGTGTCAAGTTTTCAATATGAAAGGATAAGAACTCCATAGCCCAATGGTGACACTAGTCTACAATTTAGCTTCTTTAGATTTGGTATTTCAGAATGCAAAGTAGATGATTTGTAATAAGACATAGGTCAGAACAGGGTGGAAGTCACAAATTTCAGTAATAGAATTGGAAAAGAAGGCATTGGTCTGCATGGTTCTTAATGTTTTATCACAAAACATTACCCCAAAAGGAGCTACTGTTTGTCGTTAAACATACATCACCTTTTTATCCATTATTTTTATCCTATTCTATCAAGATCTATTCATGTCTTATTTTCAGAAACCTGTTCCCTTAAAAGCCCAATTTTTATTTATTTCCCTATACATATCTCTTTTATAATTTGTGGGGTATTTGCTATGCTTGAGTCTATTTTCATGTGTTTCTAGTAAGATAGAATTGAATATTTTCATAGTTTGTGTATGTCACATCAAAATCCTAACCAAATTTTAAATTTTTCCAAAGTTTAAAAGGAGAGACAGAGTCGCTACAAGAATGCCGCCATTCTTGTAGCACCTAAACTCATCATTGTTTTGAATGTGTTTTGGTCTCGAAATCGTTTTAGATGTTATAAAATCATGGAGAGGATCATGCAGTGAATCGTGCAGTATTGGCTATTTCTGTCAAAATTATGATTCAATATAGGATTTTGGTTTAATGAACACCAATATACTTGCTAGTACATCTACCTGTTGGTTGTGGAGCATGATTATCTTCCTGTTTCATAGGTCTTTGTTTTCAGCCGTGTTTATACCCCATGAAGAATGTACACCCCATAATACTGTACACCCCTCCATGTGGGGGGATTGCAGGGGGGTCTTTCCCCCTTGCGTGGTCCGGGGGGCTCATCCCCCTGACTAGGGGGTCTGGGGAGAAAGCGGGCCCCTAAAGGAAAAATTGTCTTGTAAATGTATATTGTAATTTCATAATAAATTTGGACGGTTCATTATAAGGGTGCATATCTGACGATAGAAGTTATGTTAGGGTTTTTTTCCCTAGAAGGAAACCCTCTTTTATGAGGGAAATGTATTGCGGCTATGTATCATTGCGAATATTATATTATGAGAGAGTAGACTGTGAGAGACATCGAGTGTGTTGTAGGTTGTATCCCTTCATTTATTGGATAATAAAAAGGAAGGACCTGACAATTTCTCTGGTGGACGTACCCCACACTGCATGAACCACGTATATCTGTGTCTTTATAGTATTGTGTATCTTTTGTGTTTTATTTTTGCATTTGTTTTTATTTTATTGCTCAGCGATCCTAGTTTTCTAACAACTAGTATCATAGCAAAATGTGACTCGCAGGAAAAGAAGGTTCCTGGTTCGAGTGGGAGCAATGGCGGAAGATGGAAAGTTTAGGGTTGAGAAATTTAACGACCAAAACTACTAGTTATGGAAGATGGAGATGGAAGATTATTTATATCAGAATGATCTATTCCTACCGTTGGGTGGAATAACAAAGAAGCCGACAACCATGAAGGATGAAGAATGGGAGGTTCTTGACAGAAAGGCACTAAGAACGATACAGTTGATCCTGGCAGCGTTGATAGATTTCAATATTTCTAAAGAAAAGACAACGAAGGAGATGATGGATGCATTGGCTAAACGTATGAAAAACCCTCAGTGTCCAATAAGGTATTTCCAATGAAGAGATTATTTAATATGAAGATGTCATAAGGTGGGTTTGTTGCAGATCATTTGAATGAATTTAATACGGTTACTAATCATCTAAGTTCTGTAAAAGTGGACTTTGATGACAAGGTCAGGGATTTTCTAATATTGTGCTCATTGCCATAAATTTGGAATGGCTTGGGCATGGCTGTAAGTAACTCTGTCTCTGGTTCAAACACTTTAAAATTTTATGATGTTGTTGGTATTATCCTTAGCGAGGAAATGTGACGAAAAATCACATGTGAGACATCATGTAATGCGTTAAACATGGAGAACAGGGGAAGAAAAAACGATAGAGGAAAGAGCTCAGGGAACTGCAAGAATTATAGGAAGGCCAGATCCAAATCTAGATTGGGAAAGATAGAGTGTCGCAATTTTGGGAAGAAAGGACATTTGAAGAAAGACTTCAGAGCTCCAAAGAAACAAAGAGATGGATAGTAGGAGAAAAATTAGGGAGCAAATGTAACAGGTGATGTGTTACAAGATGCTTTGATTCTTTATGTAGATAATATTTCTGAATATTGAGTAGTAGATTCAGGGGCTTCATTTCATGCCACACCCCATAGGAAACATTTTCTAGATTATGTTTAAGGTGATTTTGGACAGGTTCATTTGCGTGATGATGCACCATGAAAAATTGTTGGAATGGGAAAGGTAAAAATAAAGCAAAGAAATGGAAACCAATGGTTGTTGAAAGAGGTAAGACATGTCCCATATCTAAGGAAAAATATAATTTCAACATGGCAGTTGACAAGTGAAGGTTATATATATATATAAGGTGTGGAAGGTCACCAAAGGATCATCGGTGATAGCAAAAGGAGAGAAGGTAGGTACATTGTATTTATGTACTGGTAATATTGACTCTTCTATCTCTTTAGCTTCTATAGGAGTTGATACAACACCGTGGCATCATAGGCTTGGACACATGAGTAAGAAGGAGATGCAGATACTTCACAAAATAAATTTGCTACCATATCTTAAACAAATTGATTTGGATTTCTGTGAGCATTGTGTTTATGGAAAACAAAAGAGAGTCAGATTTCTCAGAGTTGGAAAAGAAAATAAGAGTGAAAGGTTAGAGATTGTGCATACAGATGTATGGGGACCATGTAACGTCCCTGACCATCCATGTCGGGGACACAATACACTAGAGATCTCTTAATGTTCTCTCTGTGAAACATACTGTAACATACCCATCATCCACCTGAGCTATACCACATTACAATTTTCGAACTGCATGCAACTAAAATATATGCACACACATAACTCTTGCATATGCTTTATATATATATATATATATATATATATATATATATATATATATATAAACTTAAACATACAAATACATATGTAAATGCATGGATTCACACTGAAATAACAATAAACATATACATGCAACATATACATGAAATACCCATAAAACTAAACACAGTTATAACCACACATATGATAACCCATAAAAATAAGCACATAAATAACAATGCAACATGTAAATTTATAACACAATTGGCACTTATCTTGGTAAGAATGTCACCAATTGCGTGAATACCTTCCAAGAACCTCCCAGCCTTAGACCACACTGTTCATCACTCTCAACAGTGAGTCACCCCTGAGCTGAGACTAAACTCCACCTAGGTAAAGCGATTCCTAACCAGGATAAATGCTCATAGACAACGAGAAAGACTCCATCTCAGGTGCCAACTCAACTAACAACCTATGGTCCCTCATTCCCCACATGTATGTCCCACCCAAGAAGTGTGCCCCTTCTCTACTCAAAAGTCCTTCGACTTCCCCACTTCCTTTCCAAGCTTCAGAAATAGGCTGGATAGGAAGTCTCAGAGAACTGTAGCTACAGTTGAGCACCTTTAGGAAATCAATTCCCAACAATTCTCTCACCCAGAGAATTTCTCACGGGTCTGACAACCCGACTCTTCAATATCTCACAAGCCTGACAACTTGCTTCTTCAGTCCATTTCCCAAGCTAACCAGATACACCAACACAAAATGACTATGGATACAAGTTCAGGTACAATCATGAAGATACGAAGGCTAGCTCACTGGTTGTGTGCATGCTCATGGAAGATTGTTTGGATGACTGAATGATGGAAGGAATGGTGGAAAAATCATGGAAAAGATGAGAAAATGAACTAAGTCCCAACAATATGTATGCATGTCCCCAACTTGACACTTATCATGTTGGGAGCTACTTTGGCCTACTTGTCCCCAACTTTAGAACTTAGGATAAAATAATTATCCATACTTTATGATTTAAGAAATATTAATATAATATTCCTTTTTGGCTTAAGATCCCTAGCTTAGCCTTTTTCCTTAACTTTTAGGCCCCTCCCTTTCCATAACCAGTGGAKTTTATTCCCCCATCTCTTTTATCGTGGTCRRTCTGTGTGCAATGATGAATTTTATATTAATTATGAGACATATACAAAAGTAGGCGCACTGGCCTTTAACATCTAGGCTCTCCGGCCTAATAAAAACATAAGMATCCTAGCTTATAATAACTGACTCACCAGCCTATAAAACACATCATATACATAAAGGCTCCCTGGCCTCACAATCCCACACACTTAATTTGTTGCGCGCGGTATCCTGGAATGTRCAAACTTCTTCATTTTACTGTGCAGTACATGTGCGCACTATGCCATGAAAGGTGCATACAAAATTATATCAAACAAATCACCAACTTAAGTACATTTTCATTTWCATTTACAACTGGGTTCTGCCTTAGGGATATTACAATCCCCTCCCCTTATTTATGCAATGTCCTCAGTGCATCATGTACACATATACAACAAAATTTCTAAATTTCTAAAAAAGATGCGGGTATTCTACTCGCATTGCATCCTCATACTCTCAAGTAGCGTCCTCAAGACCGTACCAGGTTCATTGGACCTTTATAATCCCTATGGCTCGATTCCGGAGCTATTTGATTTTCTGGTCCAGAATGCATACCAGATGCACTTGAAAAGCACCTTCTTGCTCCACCTGAATCACATTCCAATCAATAACATGATTAGCATCAGGTATATATTTCTTGAGCAAAGATACATGGAATACATTATGAACAGTCATAGATGCAGGAAATGCAATCATATAAGCTATTGGACCAATACTCTCTAGGATTTCAAATGGCCCACAATAGCGAGTTGCCAACTTTGAACAATTTCCCAACTCCAGGGAACTTCTATTGGCCTTCACTTTAAAAAATACACGGTCTCCCACTTTGAATTCCCTATGATTTCCGCCCTTATCAACATAGCTTTTCTTCCTATCTTGGGAAACCTTTAAATTTTGTTTTATTTTTATCAATTGCTCCTCCATTTCCCTGAGCAAATCTGGCCCAACCACTGCTCTATCTGCTGGGTTATCCCAGCTTACTGGTGTGTTGCACTTTCTGCCATAAAGTGCCTCAAATGGGCTCATCTTTAGAGATGCTTGGTACCCATTATTATAAGAAAATTACACCAAGTTTAGGTAGTCTTCCCATTTTGATGGTTTATCCATCACATACATCCTCAACATATCTTCAATCACTTGATTTACTCTCTCTGTTTGACCATCTGATTTTGGATGATATGTTGTACTAAAATGCAAATTTGTTCCAAATCCATTAAATAATCCCTTCCAAAATTTTGAGGTAAATTTTGGATCTTTGTCAAACACAATTGTCTTGGGTATGCCATGTAATCGAGCTATTTCTCTCATATAAATATCAGCAATGTTTGATGCCTTGAGAGTGAGCTTAACTTGAATAAAATGGGCAGCTTTAGTAAGCTTATCCACCACTACCATGATAGAATCATGTTGCTTGTTTGTTCTGGGTAGTTTGGTGATGAAATCCATGGTTTCAACTTCCAATTTACACTCAGGAATGGGTAATGGTTGTAGCAAAATAGCTGGGTGTCTATGCTCAGCCTTTACCTTTTGACATTCCAAACATCTGGCAATAAAATCTATAACTTCTTTCTTCATGCCTGACCAATAATATTGGCTCTTGACAGCTGTAATAGTTTTCTGATATCTTGGGTGCCCAACATAAGGTACATCATGTATTTCTCCCAATATCAGATTTTTCAACTCCTGGGAATTTGGTACATAAATTATGCTCCTGTACATGATACTTTCATCATTATCTAGCTTGTATTCCTCAATTTTTTTTCTGCAAATTACCTTACTATAATTTTTCCACTAAATCCTTGTAATGCAAATCTAATTTGGCAGCCTCTATAATTCTGGTTTTAAATCTGATTGGTACATGCTAATGGATGTAGCATGCATCTCATGCACTCTTCTGCTGAGTGCATCAACCACTTTGTTCTCTTTCCCTTTGATATGCTTTATATCAAAGTCATATTCACTCAAAAATTCTAACCATTTGGTTTGCCTAGAATTTAGAGTTGGTTGATCAAATAAATATTTCAGACCATTATGGTCGGTTCTCAGCTCAAACCTTTTTCCCATGAGGTAGTGTCTCTATTTTCTCAATGCATGCACTATGGCTTCCAACTCCAAATCATGAGTGACATAGTGTCTTTCATGCTCCTTCAACTTCTTTGATTCATAACATATAACAAACCCATTTTGATTGAGGACTCCACCAAGTCCTTCTTTACATGCATCTGTGCATACAATGAAGTCTTCATTTGGGTCTGCAATCCTTAGTATTGGAGCACTTGTTAATAACTGTTTCAAGTGTTGGAAACTCCTTTCACAATCTAATGTCCACTGGAACTTCACACCCTTTCTTTGCAAGGAAGTGATTGGGTGTGCAATCTTTGAGAATCCTTTAATAAATCTCCTGTAGTATCCTACAAGGCCCATGAATGATCTTACCTCTATCACATTCTTTGGCACTGACCATTCTCTAATGGCTTCTATGTTCTCAGGATCCACGACTATCCCATTCTTTTAAATGATATGTCCCAAATAATGAATTTGCTTCTGATAAAATGTGCACTTGCTCAATTTGACATACAACTGATGCTCCCTTAATACTTGCAACACCATCCTCAAATGATGTTCATGCTCTTCCTCTAACTTAGAATATATAAGAATTTCATCGAAAAATACAATGACAAACTTGTCTAAATATTCTCGGAAAACACCATTCATTAAGCACATGAAAACAACTGGTGCATTTGACAACCCAAATGGCACCACTGTGAACTCATAATGACCATACCTTGTCCTGAAGGCGGTCTTGCTGATATATTCCTCTTTAATCCTTACCTGATAGTATCCTGACCTGAGATCTATCTTTGAAAAGATATTTGCATCCTTCAATTGATCAAAAATATCATCAATCCTTGGCAAAGGATACTTGTTCTTAACAGTCACTTTATTCAACTATCTGAAGTCAATGCACAATCTTAATGTCCCATCTGTATTCTTCACAAACAGGACTAGGGCACCCCAAGGTGACACACTTGAGAGTATATACCCCTTCTCCAGAAGTTCTTCAAGCTACATTTGTAACTCCTTCAACTCTGGTGTACTCATTCTGTAAGGAGTCTTTGACACTGGAATTGCTCCAGGCATTAAATTTATAGAGAAATCAATATCTCTCTTTGGGGGTAGTCCTGGTACCTCCTTGAACACATCTTCAAACTCTTCCAATATTGCATGATATTTCAAATTTGGCACCTTATCTCTAGGTGTCTCTTCTATATGCGATGCAAAGATTTGACACCCTTTTCTGTAACATGTCTTCAGCTGCAATGCTGAATCTCTCTGATGGTTACTTCCCTGGTAATCCCCTACACTTTCCTTAGGCTTCCTTCCTCATCCAAGCAAGTAAATGCCTTGTTATGACAATCTAGGATGGTATGACGCTGGTCCAACCAATCCCTCCCAATTAGACAGTCATAGGAACCTAAAGGAAAGATGTTCAAATATGCCCTGGTGTTCAGCCCATTCATGTCTATAAGACATGAATTAACCATATCATTAACTTTTCTTTTGGCTCCGGTAGCCAGCTGCACCAACCAATATTTTCCATGCTTGTTTCTTGGCAAATGAGAACTTTCCACCACCTTAGGATCCATATAACTATGATTAGTTCTTGAATCAATTAAAATAGCAATGGTTTGGTTGTTGATCATATCTTCCACTTCAATCATATGTGATTGATAATCTGTTTTCTTGTTGTCCAGGGATACATAGATCCTTGGTACATTTCTTCCCATATCCTCCACTGTTTCAGCTTGCTATACCTTGTGAACAGTTCTCACTTTCTCACCTCTGTGACGACAATCTCTATACATGTGATCTCCTTTGCATCCCCAACATTGAATAGGTGGTTGCCTTGGCCTTTGACCCCCTACCTCAATCATTTTGGGTTCTCTAGGAGTTTGTTGTCCCTGTGGATTATTTCTGAAGAATGGTGGCTTAGATCCCTTTTTCCTCTGATCCACCTTGAATTTATTTTTGTCTTCCCAAGCTTTTTGGAAAGTTGGCCTTGATTTTTGCTGATCATAAAGGCATTTAGCTGCCTTATAGTCTCCTCCAATGTCTCAGGATCATCATACTATTATTTTTCACTGATAAATGATGGCAATCCACTCAAATACCTCTGAATCTTAACTGTCTCATCCTTGATGAAAGATACATACTTCAACAGTTCTAAAAACCTTCTCTCATATTCATCTATGGTCATACTTCCAAGCTTGAGTTCAAAGAAATCTTTCATTTTATTGTCATAGTATCTCTTAATCAAGTATTTCTTCTCAAAATACTTCTTGAATTCCCTCCAAGTAACACTTTTCTCTTTAATGTGTTGCACCTGCACAAGATTATCCCACCACATGGATGCCTTTCCCTTGAGTTGATATATGACAATTCTATCTTCTGCATGAGAAGAATAATTATGCAGTTGAAAATACTTTCTCATGCCCAACAACCATGTTTTTGCATCTTCATCCTTCTTGTGTTCACCATCAAATGTAGGAGGTTTGATTTTGTTCATTTCTCCTCATAGCTCATCCACCCCAGACCCCTTATGCTTCCTGACAGGGGATGGAATTGAGATGCTATGTGATCTCTTATTGGAATTCCTCGAGGAGTGGTGGTGATGTATTTTAACACTTCTGGTTCTCCTTTTCTCATCAAGAGGCCCGTGACTTCCTGATTTGCTTGAACCACTCTCCTTGTCCAATTGCTTTTCAATTCTGTTCAAGATCTGCAATAACTTCATGTTGAATTCATCCTGCTACTCCTTTGATTTCATAAGCCTTTAATTATCATCTTTATGGATTTGGACATCCTTCTATAAATTTTTAATGGTCTCTACCATATTCATGTTTTCTTCTCTTCCTTCTCCATGTCCATTGGAATTTGTTCCTTCAATGCCCAAATGGACATCCATCCCTTTAATCGCATCATTTTGACTGTAAGTTCCCTGTGCCTCTTCCATACTCTAGACTCTAAGATGATCTTGATATGATCTAGTTGTTGTTAACTCTATAAAATGTGCAGCCTGTTAGCAACATTTCTTGTAAAGAGGGAAAAAATGTGAAGAGGCGGGTAAAAACCCACTTACCCTAAGTTCGGGGCACAAATGCGCCTGTGGTTAAGCAGTGAGCAGATCATATCTGAGCGGCGAGGATCTAGGCGCCCATATCTATGTTCAGGAGCGGATTCCAGAGCCCCCCCACCATTCTACCTTTAAGCAGAGGGGGGGGGGGGTCCGAAATTGGGTGCGCACCTCCCCAACGACCGCGATCAGAGCGCCCAGATCGACGGCTGAGGCTTCATTCTGGACCCCCCTTTCCTTTCTGGCTTTAATCGGAGGGGGGGGGTCTAGAATGATGTGATATTAATGTGGGGCCCCCTTCCTGATGTGTCACCTTCTGTACCGTCCTTCCCCTCTGTTAACGTGGCGACTCCTCCTTGCGTCTGCCCCCACTTCTTCCAAATCACTTATCGCCTCCCTCTTCCCCTGTCACCTGTCCACTCACCCTCATGGTATGTGTACCTCCCCACAGTCACCTCCACCTCTGCACTGTTCACCATTCACTTGTACCCCTGCGCTCCATGTTGCTCCCGCCTGTGTTCTGTCCATACCCCGTGACATTCCTCATCCAATGTCACAACTCTCATTTATTCGCCATCACCCCCATCATAACCTCATCCATGTCTGCCATAGGGGTCTCTGCGCAGCAGTCCAATGAAGCATTATCCAAAGGAGGACTGTTCAGCTGATCTAGGTGGCACTATTAGGAGACTGCCACATCCCAGAAGATAGAGTTGACTGAGGTCGTCCCTAGTCCCAAGGAAGCAATTATTGAGGAAGTTGGTGGTGGTTAGATATCATCTCCGCCATAAATGGAAAGTCCGGTGACGAATTAAAAGCACGTCAGTTCATCCACTGGACTGTCAGGAGTTCGATTGCATCTGTCATAGGTGCACGATCGTTCAGAGACTGCATGTGCAGATTGTCAGTGGACATGCAAACACAATGTTTTTAATACAGTGTCTCGATTTCGCTGTTGTGTTTTTCTTTGAGTATATGTAGGCAATTTTTCCATTTTTCTTAATCTATCGATGGTAGAGCGAAGCTCCCAATTGTAAATTTTTAGTAGACGTCTCTAGTTCTCTGGTTATGCATCTGTATGTAAGATTTATTGTTTAATGACAGACAATTTTCTTACCCCATCTAGTTTTCATCTCATACTGAGGGAGTTCATGATTAACTGATTCACATGAATTATTGCAATTATGTTATTATAAAGGATTTATTGTTGCATTGTTGTATTCTCTGGTTTTCTACATTTGAATGTAAGAATATCTTGCGTTTAGATGTTTTCTCCTACAGTCTGTTAGAAACATGATGTTTATGACAGAACTTTGCATTTCTCTCATACAAGTCTTCCTCCTATTCACCCTTACTACAACTCACTGTCTAAAGTTTGACTAAGACCTCACTTGCCCATGCATACTTGGCCTAGTTTCGGAGTTAGAACAATATTGTTTTGAGTTAACTTCCATTTGATCACCCCTTTTATAAAAAAATCGTGACATAAACTGATGGGAGTCGGGCTCTTCTCCTGCTGCAATCCAGGAGTGAATTCCGTCGCCAACATTTCTGGCGCCGTTGCCGGGGACGAAGTTGAAAATATTCCCTAGGATTGAACGACATTGAGCTTCTGATTCTGAAGGTGCATCAGGCATCAGAGCCCTTGAAGATTGCTACTGTGCACCTGGTGACTCCATTGTGACGACTCCACTACGATGAACCTGTTGTGATTAGTTGTGGCTTCCAGTGGCAGACACACACGGTCCCATCCTCAATTGCCTCTAGCCATGCCTGAAGTGGATCTGGAGGTGATCATCAGAAAAGGGAAGGCCTCTCAAGGAGAAAGCTTCACCGCTGAACCAAGTAATTCGCCACCTCCTTTTGTAAAAACTCCATTTTTTTATTCTCAGCTTCCTAGCAAACCTGTTTCTGAGGTTTCCCGTTTTCTGAATTTCGAGAGTGTTCCTGCTGAGTTTTCCCCTCTTGGTCTAGCATTAGAAGGAGAAATCCTTGTCACTCCCCTCTCCCCCGAAGCTGTACCTTGGCGCAGACCCCGGACCTCAAAATATTTTACCACCCCTCCTCTTGTTACTATTACTGCACAGAGAGGAGCGTCTGCCCATTCAAGTCTCTTAGCTCTCTCTTTGTATTCCCCATTGTTTCCCTTTCCTCCAGGAAGCTCAATTTCGGTGTCCCTTGTTCACACCCCTTCTCCTCCGAGTTCTCCTCCACTTAATATTCCCATGGTAGGAGTAAATCCCCCTATGACTAGAATGGAGGCTATTATAGCCGCTAGGTATGCTCCCCTTGTGTTACCTTAGCCTCTCAATGCCCTCCCAGCAGATGGTTACCTCAAGCAGCTGCCCAAGTTTATAGGCGAGGGAGACATAACTACAAAAGAACACCTAGAAGCCTTTTACAGTTTTACAGATGATAATGTTATCATGCATGTAGACGTATGGATGAGGATTTTTGTCCATAGTCTTCAAGGTGAGGCTAGAAAATGGTTTAAGGCCCTGCCTCCTGGATCTTTTGATGGAATCGAAGCTTTGGATAATGCCTTTTTGAGACAGTGGGGAGATAAAAAAGACTTCATGTATTACATGACAGAGTTTGGTTCGTTGAAGAGAAAAGAAGGAGAGTCTATCTTTGACTTCTCCAAGAGATTCAATAAAATGTACAATAAAATCCTTGGTGAGATAAAACCCTTCGAAGCCTCTGCAAAGATCACTTATGCTAGCACCTTTGATCCCGATTTCTGCCTCCTATTGAGGGAAAGAAGAGCCACTACTCTAGCCCACATGCAGGATGCATCCGTGGAGGTAGAATATAACATATTGGCTGTTGACCGACTCAGGAGCACTGCTGATAGAAACATATCCAGGAAGAGGCATGAAGCCTCCCCATCCAGTTCCTCTCCCCTGCCCCTTCAGATAGATGAGACAACTAGAGTGCTAAAATCACTTTCTGCCAGGATGGAAAGGTGGGAGTTAGAAGGGAAGCCCATGTACAGAAATCCCCAGAATGCTGATAGTAGAGGTTTTAGGAGACCTAATAAAAATGTGCCTCAGGCTTTCCCAAGGGAACAAAGGAGGAAAGACAGAGAAGATCAAAGGATTCAACCCCCCCTCCAAAATAACCTAGTTTCTCATGAAGAAGGAGAGGAGATAGATGAACTTGACCCTGAAATTCACTGTATTGAAGAAACTTCCCCTTTTCCCCATTTGACTCAGTCTGCATATGAAGAATCCCTTATGAACATTCAAATCAATGAGTTA
>ML816277.1:112579-142223 GCA_009831015.1 Picea engelmannii | reverse complement strand
ATGTGATATTAATGTGGGGCCCCCTTCCTGATGTGTCACCTTCTGTACCATCCTTCCCCGCTGTTAACGTGGAAACTCCTCCTTGCGTCTGCCCCCACTTCTTCCAAATCACTTACCGCCTCCCTCTTCCCCTGTCACCTGTCCACTCACCCTCATGGTATGTGTCTCTCCCCCCAGTCACCTCCACCTCAGCACAGTTCACCATTCACTTGTACCCCTGCGCTCCATGTTGCTCCCGCCTATGTCCTGTCCATACCCCATGACATTCCTCATTCGATGTCACAACTCTCGTTTATTCGCCATCACCCCCGTCATACCCTCATCCATGTTTGCCATAGGGGTCCCTGCGCAACAATCCAACGAAGAATCATCCAAAGGAGGAATGTTCAACTGATCTAGGTGGCACTATTAGGAGACTGCCACGTCCCAGAAGACAAAGTTGACCGAGGTCATCCCCAGTCCCAAGGAAGTAGTTATTGAGGCAGTTGGTGGTGGTTAGATATTGTCTCCACCATAAATGGAAAGTCTGGCGGCGAATTAAAAGCATGTCGGTTCATCCATTGGACTGTCAGGAGTTCGATTGCGTCTGTCATAGGTGCACGGTCGTTCAAAGACTGCATGTGCAGATTGTCAGTGGACATGCATACACAATGTTTTTAATACAATGTCTTGGTTTCATTGTTGTGTTTTTCTTTGAGTATATGTAGGCAATTTTTCCATTTTTCTTAATCTATCGATGGTAGAGCGAAGCTCCTGATTGTAAAGTTTTAGTAGACGTCTCTAGTTCTCTGGTTATGCATCTGTATGTAAGATTTCTTGTTTAATGACATATAGTTTTCTTACCCCATATAGTTTTCATCTCATACTGAGGGAGTTCATGATTGACTGATTCACATGAATTATTACAATTATGTTATGATAAAGGATTTATTGTTGCATTGTTGTATTCTCCGGTTTTCTGCGTTTAGATGTTTTCTCCTACAGTCTGTTAGAAACCTGATGTTTATGACAAACCTTTGCATTTCTCTCATACAAGTCTTCCTCCTATTCACCCTTACTACAACTCACTGTCTGAAGTTTGACTAAGACCTCACTTGCCCATGCATACTTGGCCTAGTTTCAGAGTTAGAACAATATTGTTTTGAGTTAACTTCCATTTGATCACTCCTTTTATAAACAAATCGTGACATAAAATGATGGGCATTGAGCTCTGCTCCTACTGCAATCCAGGAGTGACTTCCATCACCAACACATCCAACAAAACTTTGTTAGGCTAACTGTTTCAACAATTTCATGAAAATATGAACCATTATGGTTCAATAATACATATCATAATTCTTTCTTCTGATTTCTTGGAAAATTGAATTCCCTGATCAATTTTCTGGGTGGTTATTTAGAATCCAATTTCCAACACCTTTCCAACGCTTGCTCCCATACTCACTTCCGAGTCTCGAGTAGAAAGTTATGGCTATTAGAAATTTGCTCATTAATTTTTCTGTTCATTTTTCAACTTGGCGCAATTCTGCGCTGTAAATATGCAATTTCACACCTACTCCATTGGAGTTTTCGTAGGATCTCAATTGGGTTTCCTCATATACATCTTATGGACACTCTGTCCAAGTTTCACCTCTTTCTGGGTTCTAGGATTTTAGTTAAAACCGACTAAAGTTCTAGGCCAAAATACCATATTATGACTGATATGCTACAGGTGGCTTATTTTCCATTTTAAACAATTTTAACATGCCCAGAAATTTAATTCGGCTCTGGGAATGTCTTCTATGGATCAATACATTTCCCTTGACTACTCCTGCACCTCAAGCTGATTCCAGAGCAGAAAGTTATGGCTCTTTGAAGTTATATGGGTCTTAGAATTTACCCTCCATTGTTTGTGTTGTAACTTTCTAAAAAATGCTCCGTTTGACAAACAATTTACACCATTAGAGAGCTATCTCCGAGCTCTTTTATTTGAGATACATAGATAGAGTGTGCCATGGCACACTCTGTTCTTGTGGTTTTTGTGTTGTTAAAAATTCTCTTAAGGGCCTAAAAAATGCACTGCAAAAAGATGAAGTTCAGATGATATAAAACATCGCAGAAAATCACTGGTTTTCTGCTGTTGTTCACCCCTCAAACAACTTCGCGCGCACAAATTTCAACCTGTAATCCACATTTACCATGCGCAACAAAAACACAAAGTAAATCGTGTTTCGCGCACTTTAAAACCATTGTGTATCACTTCTCTGTCGTGCCAATAACTTGCGCGCACTACTTTTATGTCGTGCACCAATATCCACTGTGCTTAGTTTTGGTTATTGCACTATTACCTGTTGCACGCATTTTTTGCATCGCGCACTGACATTTCCGTGTGCATTTCGCTCTACGCACTGCACCAAGCCAAAGTTTAGTATGCCCCCACCGCGCATCAATACTCTGCATGCATCATTAACTAAATTGTTGCGTGACAACATACACCCACAGTGTGTGCACACCAACAAAGCTCCTATGTGCTCTGCCAACACTGCGCACACCACACACGTCATTATTATGTGTGTGCATGCTACACAATGCTAAATTTATCGCGTGGCCCTGTACAACAATATTTTTCCGCATGACGCCGAAATTTAGCGCGCACACCCGCACACTAACATTTTTCCGCGCGACACCAAAATTTAGCGTGCACACCTACGCACTAATTTTTTTTCGTGCGGCACCGAAATTTAGTGCGCACACCTGCACACTAACATTTTTCCGCGCAACACCAAAATTTAGTGCGCGCACCAGCACACTAATATTTTTCCGCGCGGCAACAAAATTTAGCGTGCGCACTAGCACACCAATATCATGCCGCATAGTGCCGAATTTTACCTATCACAAGCTTTTCACTGCGCATCATGGATTTTTAGTGCGCCCACCTGTGCACATTCATTTTTATGCGCATCAATTCCTCGTGAATTCCGCTGCAGAAATTGGGGCTTTTGGCTCAACTTTTTCCCCAATTTACCATCGACATTCTGCAAACATGAAATTTGTTCAATTTCACCCCAATAACTCCAGTTCAACCTATACAACAACAAATCATTGTAATTTGACATTTATGGAACAAATTTATCCAAAATCAATTCGCGAATTGAAAATTTTAACCACTAAACTCGCTCCAACTGACATGGCTTCACTGTAACTTCAAATTCGACCCATTCTAGATCTAAATTTGCTAGCACATATATTAAATCAAGAATATCTCACCACATGGCCAAATTTCTCAATTTTCCCATGAATTTAACAATAGAAATTGGGGCTTTTCCCCAAATCTGCCCAGTTGCTCTTACTTTTTACCATGGATGCTCTATAACTCGAAATTTGGCCACTTAAAAATAAATCCTCTGTGACATTTTGCTTCAACTCAACTTTCTCGGCCCATCCAGGCTCAGTGTTGAAAACTGAAGTTTTGATACCATATTGTAACGTCCCTGACCATCCATGCCGGGGACATGCTATGCCAGAGAGATCTTACTATTCTCTTTGCGGAACATACTATAACATACCCAACATCCAACTGAGCTATGCCACATTAAAATTTTCGAACTGCATGCAACTAAAATATATGCACACACAGAACTCTTGCGGAATCTATATATATATATATATAACCGTGAACATACAAATACATATGTAAATGCATAGATTCATAGTGAAATAATAGTAAACATATACATGTAGCATATACATGAAATACCCATAAAAATAAACATAGTTATAACCGCACATATGATAATCCATAAAAATAAGCACGTAAATAACAATGCAACATGTAAATTTATCACACAATTGGCACTTATCTTGGTAAGAATGTCACCAACTGCGTGCAGACCTTCCATGAACCTCCCAACCTTAGACTACACTGTTCATCACTCTCAACAATGAGTCACCCCCGAGCTGGGACTAAACTCCACCCGGGTAAAGGGATTCCTAACTAGGCTAAAGGCTCATAGACAACGAGAAAGACTCTGTCTCAGGTGCCAACTCAACTAACAACCTACAATCCCTCATTCTCCACATGCCTGTCCCACCCAAGTAGTGTTCCCCTTCTCTTCTCAATAGTCCTTCGGCTGCCCCACTTCCTTTCCAAGCTTCAACAACAGGCTGAACAAGAAGTCTCAGAGCACTGTAGCTGCAGTTGAGCACCTTCAGGAAATCAATTCCCAACAATTCTCTCACCCAGAGAATTTCTCATGGGCCTGATAACCCGCCTCTTCAATATCCCATGGGCCTGACAACCCGCTTCTTTAGTCCAACTCCCAAGCTAACCAGATACAACAACACAAAATGGATATGGATACGAGTTTAGGTACAATCATGAATATACGAAGGCTAGCTCAATGGTTGTGTGCATGCTCATGGAAGATTGACTGGATGACTGAATGATGGAAGGAATGGTGGAAAAATCATGGAAAAGATGGGAAAATGAACTAAGTCCCAACAATATATGTCCCCAACTTGAAACTTGTCATGTTGGGAGCTACTTTGGCCTACTTGTCCCCAACTTTAGAACTTAGGATAAAATAATTATCCATACTTTATGATTTAAGAAATATTAATATAATATTCCTTTTTGGCTTAAGATCCCTAGCTTAGCCTTTTTCCTTAAATTTTAGGCCCCTCCCTTTCCCTAACCAGTGGAGTTTAGTCCCCCATCTCTTTTATCATGGTCGGTCTACATGTAGTGATGAATTTTATATTAATTATGAGACATATACAAAAGTAGGTGCACTGGCCTTTAACATCTAGGCTCTCCAGCCTAATAAAAAAATAAGCATCATAGCTTATAATAACTGGCTCACCATCCTATAAAACACAACATATACATAAAGGCTCCCTGGCCTCACAATCGTGTACACTTAAGTTGTTGTGCACGATATCCTAGAATGTGCAAACTTCCTCATTTTACTGCGCAGTACATGCACATACTATGTCATGAAAGGTGCATACAAAATGATATCAAACAACTCACCAACTTAAGTACATTTGCATTTACATTTACAATTGGGTTCGGCCTTAGGGATATTACAGACCAACTCAGGTATCATCTCTTGGTGGCTCTCGTTATTATGTTAATTTTATTGATGATGCAACTAGAAAAACTTGGGTTTATTGCACTCGACAAAAATATGATGTTTTTGATACTTTTAAGAAATGGAAAGATTTGGTTGAGAATGAGACAGGAAAAAGGTTGAAGTGTATCAGTGCTAGAAAAATAGGATCGCGGAGCAATAAAATAAAACAAATGTCGAAATAAAACATAGAAGATACACAACAAAATAGAGACACAGATATGCGTGGTTCACCCAGTGTGGGCTATGTCCACCAGAGAAATTGCTATGTCCTTCCTTTATTATTATCCAACAAATGAAGGGATACAACCTACAACAAACCTGTTGTAACTTCCTCTTCTTTCTCTCACAGTCTCATCAGAATACAATATTCACAATGATACATAACTGCAATACATTTCCCTCATAAAACACAGTTTCCTTCTAGAGAAAAGAACCCTAACATAAATTCTACCGTAAGATCTGTGACCTTATAATGAACGGCCTAGATTTACTATGAAATTATAATACACATTTACAGGGTAATTTTTCCTTCGGGGGCTTCTCTCCTGAACCCTTTCCAGGGGCCCGCTTTCCCTCGGACCTCACAAAGGGGGTAACCCCCTCTGCACTCCCCCGCGTGGAGGAGTGTACATTCTTCCGAGGTGTAAAGTCTTCATGGGGTATAAATACGGCTCAAAACAAAGGCCTCTGAATTAGAAAGATAATCATGCTCTACAACCAACAATCTCCTACTTGGAGACTGATCTCAACAACTCCACCGTTGTTGTATCTGCTCGACGATGAATCTTCTTGGACCTAGAAAATTTCTCATCTTCACCTTCATTCTTGAAGACCAACTGAAACTGAGTAGGAACTCAGTTTCTCCCTGGTTACTCCCTTAGTTAACATGTCTACAGGATTCTGGCTAATGTGTATCTTTTCCAACTTCAAATGTCCATCTTCCAAGATGGATCATATGAAATGGTACTTGAGTTGTATATTCTTAGTCTTCGAATGGAAGGATGAATTCTCTGCAAGATGAATGACACTCTCACTATCACAATACAACCTGCTATTCTCCCGCTTCTTTCCCAATTCCTCCATAAACCTCTATAACCAAATCATCTCTTTACTAGCCTCTGTAGCAACAACATACTTTTCCTCTGTCGTTGAAAGTGCAACAACCTTTTGCAGTTTTTAAATCCAACTTACCTTTTTCCCACCTATAGTAAAAACATACCTTGTGGTGGTCTTCCTGCTATCTTTATCACCTGCCATATCTGAATCAACATATCCCTGTAGAACAGTGTCTGAACCTCCAAAACATAATGCATGAGTAGCAATACCTCTCAAATACATGAGAATCCACTTTACTGCCTCCCAATGTTCTTTAATTGGATTGTTCATATACTTGCTCACAACTCCCACTGCATGTGCAATATTTGGTGTTGTGAAAACCATCGCATACATAAAGTTTCCAATTGCTGATGAATAAGGGACCCTGGGCATGTATTATATCTCCTCCTGTGTCTTGGGACACATTTTCTTAGTTAATTTGAAATGGATGGCCAAATGTGTACTAACTAGTTTTGCATTCTGCATTTTAAACCTCTCCAACACCTTTTGTATGTACTCACCCCGAGACAATGTCAATTTGCGATTTTTCCTGTCTCTTGTTATTCTCATACCAAGGATTTTCTTTGCAGCACCCAAATCCTTCAACGCAAATGAATTAGATATTTTTTTCTTGAGCACATTTATATCTTGCATATTAGACCCTGCAACAAGAATGTCATCTACATATAATAGAAAGATAATATAGCTTCCATTTTCTAGCCTTTTAAAATAAACACAGTGATCAAAATAACATCTACTATACCCTTGTTCTATCATAAACCTGTCAAACTTCAAATACCAATGCCTTGGAGTTTGCTTGAGGCTATACAAGCTCTTCTTCAACCTGATTACCAAATTCTCCTTCCCTTTGACTTCACACCCCTATGGCTACTGCATATAAATCTCTTCCTCCAAATCCCCATGGAGAAAAGTTGTTTTTGCATCTAACTGTTCAAGATACAAATCTTCTAGTGCCACAAGACTTAAAATAGTCCTAATTGAAGTCATATTAACAACAAGAGAAAATATTTCATCAAAATCTATACCTTTCTTTTGTGCAAACCCCTTTACAACAAGTCTAGCCTTGTACCACTTTTTTCCTCCATCTTCTTCCTTCAACTTGTAAACCCATTTATTCTTCAATGCTCTTTTTCTTGCAGGCACTTGAACCAAGTCCCAAGTCTGATTATTTATTAAGGAATCTATTTCCTCTTTCATGCCTTGCTCCCAGTTCTTTTTAGTGTCTACCTGTATTGCCTCTTCATAACATTCTGGTTCACCATAATTAGTCAACAATAAATAATACAATAAAGGAGAGTATCGTGGAGGGGGTCTACTTAACCTGGTAGATCTTCTAACAACACTTGCAGGAGTTTGAGGTACCTGTTGATCTTGTTGTTGAACATTTTGATTTTTTGGCACCTTTGAATTTTTTTTTCCAATGATCTCATCAAGCACTGTGTATTCTGGTTTTTATTTTTCCTATTTCTTTCCTTGCAAGTGATCTTTGTACATGACCTTATCATTGAATATGACATCTATACTCCTAATGATTTTGTTATTTTCATAATCCCATAAGCAATAACCAAAATCATTAACACTGTATCCAATAAAGGTACACTTCTTGGATTTTTCCTCAAACTTTGCTCTATTTTCTTTATCAATATGGACAAATGATTCACAACCAAAAGTCTTCAAAAAATAATAGTTTACCTTTTACCTGTCCATGCCTCATCTGGAATTTTACCATCCAAATAGCTTGAAGGTCCTTTGTTTATTAAGTAAACAACAATATCTACAACATCTACCCAGAATTGTAAGGTAAAACCAACATGCAATCTCATACTCCTTGCACGCTCCATGATTGTCCTATTCATCCTTTCTGACACACTATTTTCTTGTGGTGTTCATGGAACTGTCTTCTCTCTACGAATCATGGTATGAATAGTAATTATCAAACTCCTTGCTGCAATATTCACCTCCATTGTCTGATCTGAGACACTTCAACCTTTTTCTTGTCTCATTCTCAACCAAAGATTTCCATTTCTTAAAAGTATCAAAAACATCAGATTTTTGTTGAAGGCAATAAACCCAATTTTTTTTAGTTGCATCATCAATAAAAGTAACATAATAACGAGAGCCACCAAGAGATGATACCTGAGCTGGTCCCCATACATCTGTATGCACAAGATCTAACCTTTCACTCTTCTTTTCTTTTATGACTTTGAGAAATCTGACTCTCTTCTGTTTTCCATAAACACAATGCTCACATAAATCTAAATCAATTTCTTTAAGATTTGCCAACACATTTCTTTTGTGAAGTATTTGCATCCCCTGCTCACTCATGTGTCCAAGCCTATGATGCCACAATGTTGTATCCACTCGTGTAGAAGCTAAAGAGATAGAAGAGTCAGTATTACCAGTACATAAATACAATGTACCTACCTTCTCTCATTTTGCTATCACCAATGATCCTTTGGTGACCTTCCACACCTTATCTGTAAATATGGATATACAACCTTCACTTGCCAACTTCCCTGTTGAAATTAGATTTTTTCTTAGATATAGAACATGTCTTACCTCTTTCAACAACCATTAGTTTCCATTTCTTTGCTTTATTTTTACCTTTCCCATTCCAACAATTTTGCATGGTGCATCATCACCCAAATGAATCTGTCCAAAATCACCTTGAACATAATATAGAAAATGTTTCCTATGGGGTGTGGCATGAAATGAATCCCCTGAATCTACTGCCCAAGACTCAGAAATACTATCTATAGAAAGAATCAAAGCATCTTGTAACAAATCACCTGTTACATTTGCTTCCTGATTTTTCTCATGCTGTCCATCTCTTTGTTTCTTTGGATCTCTACAGTCTTTCTTCATATGTCATTTCTTCCGACAATTCCACCACTCTATCTTTCCAAATCTAGATTTGGATCTTCCCTTCCTATAATTCCCTCGGTTCCCTGAGTCCTTTCCTCTATCCTTTTTTCTTCCCCTGTTCTCCATGTTTAGTGCATTACCTGATGTCTCACCTATGATTTTTCGTCGCATTTCCTCACTAAGGATAACACCACCAACATCATCAAATTTCAAAGTGTTTGAACCAGAGACAAAATTACTTACAAACATGACCAAGTCGTTCCAGATTTCTGGCAATGAGCACAATATTAGAAGAGCCATGAACTCATCATCAAAGTCCATTTTTACAGAACTTAGTTGATTAGTAACCGTATTAAATTCATTTAGATGATCCACAACAAAACCACCTTTTGACATCTTCATATTAAATAATATCTTCATTAGAAATACCTTATTGGATGCCGAGGGTTTTTCATACAGTTTAGCCAATGCATCCATCAACTCCTTCGTTGTCTTTTCGTTTGAAATATTGAAAGCCACTGACGCTGCCAGGCTCAACCGTATGGTTCCTAGTGATTTTCTGTCAAGAACCTCCCATTCTTCATCCTTCATGGACGTTGGCTTCTTTGATATTCCACCCAATGGTAGGAATAGATCCTTCTGATATAAATAATCTTCCATTTTCATCTTCCATAACTTGTAGTTTTGGCTGTTAAATTTCTCGACCCTAAACTTTCCATCTTTTTCCATTGCTCCCACTTGAACCAGAAACCCTCTTTTCCTGTGAGTTACCTTTCGCTCTGATACCAGTTGTTAGAAAAACAGGATCACAGAGCAATAAAATAAAACAAATGTGGAAATAAAACACAGAAGATACACAATACAATAGAGACACAGATATACGTGGTTCACGCAATGTGGGCTACGTCCACCAGAGAAATTTTTAGGTCCTTCCTTTATTATTATACAGCAAATGAAGGGATGCAACCTACAACAAAACCACTGTAACTTCCCCTTCTTTCTCTCACAGTATCCTCCTTAGAATATAATATTCACAATGATACATAACTGCAATACATTTCCCTCATAAAAGGGGGTTGCCTTCTAGGGGAAAAATCCCTAACATAACTTCTACTGTCAGATCAACGACCTTATAATGAACATTCTAGATTTACTATGAAATTACAATATACATTTACAAGAAAAAATTTCCTTCGGGGGCTTCACCCCCGAAACCCCATCGAGGACCCGCTTGCCCCAGACCTCGCAAAGGGGGTAACTCCCCTCTACACTCCCCCGCGTAGAGGAGTGTACATTCTTTCGGGGTGTAAATTATTCATGGGGTATAAACATGGCTGAAAACAAAGACCTCTGAATCAGGAAAATAATCAGGGTCCACAACCAACAATAAGATCCGACAATGGAGGTGAATATTGTAGCAAGGAGTTTGATGATTATTGTTGATACCATGGGATTCGTAGAGAGAAGACAATTCCATGAATACCACAAGAAAATGGTGTGTTAGAAAGGATGAACAATACAATCATGGAGCGTGCAAGGAGGAAGAGATTGCATGCTGGTTTGCCCTTATAGTTCTGGGCATATGTTGTAGATACTGTTGTTTACTTCATAAACAAAGGACCTTCAATCTCTTTGGATGGTATAATTCCAGAGGAGGCATGGAAAGGTAAAAAGGTAAACTATTCTTTTTTGAATACTTTCGGTTGTGAAGCATTTGTCCATATTGATAAAGAAAATAGAACAAAGCTGGAGGCAAAATCCAAGAAGTGTACCTTTATTGGATACAATGTTAATGATTTTGGTTATCTCTTATGGGATTATGAAAATCACAAAATCATTAGGATTAGAGATGTCATATTCAATGATAAGATCATGTACAAAGATCAATTGCAAGGAAAGAAACAGGAAAAATAAAAACTAGAATACACAGTGCTTGATGAGATCACTGATTTTTTTTTTCCAAAGGTACCAAAAAATCAAAATGTTCAACAACATGATCAATAGGTACCTCAAACTCCTACAAGTGTTGTTAGAATATCTACCAGGTTAATTAGACCCCTTGAACGATACTCTTCTTCATTGTATTATTTATTATTAACTGATTCTGGTGAACCAGAATGTTATGAAGAGGCAATGCAGGTAGACACTAAAAAGAACTGGGAGCAAGGCATGAAAGAGGAAATGGATTCCTTGGTAAATAATCAGACTTGCGATATGGTTCAGTTTCCTGCAAGAAAAAGAGCATCGCAGAATAAATGGGTTTACAAGTTGAAGGAAAAATATGGAGGCAAAAAACGGTACAAGGCTAGACTTGTTGTAAATGGATTTGCACAAAAGAAAGGTATATATTTTGATGAAATATTTTTTCCTGTTGTTAAAATGACTTCAATTAGGACTATTTTAAGTCTTGTGGCAGTAGAAGATTTGCATCTTGAATAGTTAGATGTAAAAACAACTTTTCTCCATGGGGATTTGGAGGAATAAATTTATATGCAGCAACCACAAGAGATTTATATGAGGTCAAAGGGAAGGAAAATTTGGTATGCAGGTTGAAGAAGAGCTTGTATGACCTAAAGCAAGCTCCAAGGCAATGGTATTTGAAGTTTGACAAGTTTATGACATAACAAGGTTATAATAGATGTCATTTTGATCACTGTGTTTATTTTAAAAAGCTAGAAAATTGAATCTATATTATCTTGCTATTGTATGTATATGACATGCTTGTTGCAGGGTCTAATATGCAGGATATAAATGTGCTAAAGAAGAAATTATGCAATTCATTTGCGATGAAGGATTTGGGTGCTACAAAGAAAATCATTGGTATGAGAATAACAAGAGATAGGAAAAATCACAATTTGTCATTGTCTCAAGGTGAGTACATAGAGGTGTTGGAGAGGTTTAGAATGYAGAATGCAAAACTAGTTAGTACACCTTTGTCCAACCATTTCAAATTAACCAAAGAAATATGTCTCGAGACACAAGATGAGATAGAATACATGTCCAAGGTCCCTTATTCATCAGCAGTTGGAAGCTTGATGTATGYGATGGTTTTCACAAGACCAAATATTGCACATACARTGGGAGTTGTGAGTAGGTATATGAAAAATCTAGGTAAAGAACATTGAGAGGTAGTAAAGTGGATTCTCAGGTATTTGAAAGGTACTGCTAYTCATGCATTATGTTTTGAAGGTTTAGACACTGTTCTACATGGATATGTTGATTCAGATATGGAAGGTGATAAATACAGTAGGAGGAGCACCACAAGGTATGTTTTTACTATAGGTGGAACAAAAGTAAGTTGGATTTAGAAATTGCAAAAGGTTGTTTCACTTTCAACAACAGAGGAAGAGTATGTTGTTGTCTACAAAGGCTAGTAAAGAGATGATTTGGTTACAAAGGTTTATGGAGGAATTGGGAAAGAAGCAAGAGAATAGAAGGTTGTACTGTGACAACGAGAGTGCCATTCATCTTGCAAATAACTCAACCTTCCATTTAAAGACTAAGAATATACAACTCAAGTACCATTTCATACGATCCATCTTGGAAGATAAACATTTGAAGTTGGAAAAGATACACACTAGCCAGAATCCTGCAGACATGTTAACAAAGAGAGTAACCAGGGAGAAACTGATTTCGTACTCAGTTTTAGTTGATCTTCGAGCATGAAGGTGAAGATGATAAATTTTCCATGTCGAAGGTGGAGTATAGTCCAATAGGTACACCAATAGTGGAGTTGTTATTATCAGTCTCCAAGTTGGAAATTGTTGGTTGTGGATCTTGAATATCTTCATGTTTCATAGGTCTTTGTTTTGAGCTGTGTTTATACCCCATGAAGACTGTACACCCCTCCACACGGGGGGGTTGCAGGGGTGGATTTCCCCCCCTGTGGGGTCCGAGAGGCTCATCCCCCTGGCTAGGGGGGGTTCAGGGGAAAACAATACCCTGACGAGGGTTCAGGGGATAGCATTCCCCGATGGGGGTTCAGGGGCCAATCCCCTGAAGGAAAAATTGTCTTGTAAATGTATATTGTAATTTCATATTAAATATCGATCGTTCATTATAAGGTCGCAGATCTAATGGTAGAAGTTATGTTAAGGTTTTTTTTCCCTATAAGGAAACCCTCTTTTATGAGGGAAATGTATTTCGGCTATGCATAATTGCGAATATTTTATTCTGAGAGAGGAGACTATGAGAGAAAGAAGAGGAAGTTACAACGGGTGTGTTGTAGGTTGTATCCCTTCATTTGTTGGATAATAAAAAGGAAGGACCTAGAAATTTTTCTAGTGGATGTAGCCCACACTGAGTGAACTACGTATATCTGTGTCTCTATTGTATTTTGTATCTTCTGTGTTTTATTTCTGCATTTGTTTTTATTTTATTGCTTCGTGATCCTGTTTTTCTAACACTACCAAACCTGAGTTTCGAGCTATGATTTGCAACATTCAAAATTACGATTCAAAGAATTATAATAACTAAATTGGGATCCTAACAACATTCTTACAGCCAAGGAAGCCTCTCCATATCTATTTCATGTGTAGGAGATTTTAAACCTTGATCAAATTGAAACCCTAGCATCTGCAGGTTGACATAAATCACAGTTAGTGTGATGGCACCCAAGAAAAGTGGTCAAGTGCTTCATTTGGAACCAGAGGAGCTCGAATTGTTCAAAGCATATCCTGAGATTAAGAAAAAAATTCCTTGATGCTGCTTTGTTCGAATTTTGCTGCAATTTCCAAGAGCATCATAAAGAGATTTTGATGTTGTTTGCAAAAAATCAAAGACACATGGACAATTCCCGTCATTTTCTGGGTATCAAATTTTGAGAATAAATCCTAGCCAAACTGTAAGGAATCATTTGAAATGGTTAAAAAACCACTTCAGGAATGGGATGATTTAACCAAGAAAAGAGCGATTTTCAAAATTCTACAGCGGTTTAGGAGAGAATCTGGTCTGTTCATAATGGAATTTTCCAGAAAACCATCATGGCCATTTTTAAAATGCCCAGTCATCATTTAAAGATTCAACAAGAAAAGGAAATACTTCAAAAAGCTTTGCAAAATTGCGGGAGGTCTCCCCTGTGGGTAAACAAACTAGATCAAGCAAAGGGAAACTTGAATTACAATAGGAAGAAGAAATCAAGCTAAGAGCCCGAATCCTCTGCATCTAAACAGGAATCTGCATGTTTTGACAAGGTATATACAAGGAGAATGACTAAGCAGAGGACAAAACAGTTACAAGAAGTTAAATATGACCCTAATGAAAAAATCGATGATACACTTGTTGAAACTTCCCCGAAACTGAAATAGAGTAAAAGAAATAAAGAGCATGTTCCAAAGAAGATTAAAAAGGGAAAGAAACAATTGACAGAGCCAGATATAGAATATTCTCATTTAGAAGAAGAAATGGAGGGAGACCCTACCTATGTTCTAGAAATGCATGAACTATCAGAATTGGATATAGAGGAAATACAGAGCCTATCTAAATCTGTAGAAAAGGAGATCGTTGAAAATTCGACTTCAAATGAACATAAATATGAAACGAGGACCAGAAAGCACAAAATATCAATAGATCTCAACAAACCTGCACCTGAAGAAGACTATGGTGAATGCAGAGCGGAAATATGGGATGCACCAGGGAAGATAAAGATTAAAAAAATGCAAGCAGTCATCAAGGAATTAAAGCATGAAAAACAAGTACTTGAATTATGGAACGCAATTGTTGATAACTTTTTTGACAAGATATTGAAGCAGTTCAAGGAGAAGAAATCCTTTTTGCAAATATAATTTTCATCACAGCCCTATGTAGACTTGAGAATCAAGCTATCGACTCATCTACTTGCAACGGCTGAAACAACCTCTACTTTTCAGGATCAGAATATTTTTGAGGTTATGATTTAGTCTTAGAATCAAGTCACATTCCTAAAGACTAGAATTATATATTGCAATGCAATGAATGTAACAAAATATAATCCCTCTATGTAAGCCAAAAATCGAGACTAAATCACAACTGCATCTAGATTCTAGGATCTTTTAAAACCAATTTTGTGTATAAAGAGAATCTTTATGGACATAGTTTTGGGGGGTTCAAGTGGGAGCTAGGAAGACACACTTTTTATGATTGTAAATTTTGGAATCCACTTCATTATACACTCAATGGAAAAGACTATCTGATGGTTAGACTATCTCGTCTTGTCTATGTTATTTCTTTTCTTACTTGATCTTTTGCGAAGCAATGATGTATCCTATTTATGTTTGAAATCCAGTAAAGAGTTTGTTGATTTCTTACTTTCTACAAGAATTGTGTTCAAGTACTTTAATTCTTGTTTTCTGAATGATATTTAGCATGATCAAGGATTTTCTCTATGAGTAAACAAATTGCGAACTTACAGTTTTTCACCATTTATGTTATGCACTATATCTAGCTCATCAGATTCGATACCATTGACTAAGTAAATGTGGTAGGAACTTGTTTTTGCAACCGGAAATTGATTTTGTCTATTTCATTCACTACTTGACCCATAAACCAATTCAAAACGTAAAATAGAACTGAAAATATGAACCTTTGCAATAACTGAGGTGCCCTAGCTTGCCCTTAGCAGTCAAGGACAACTTTAGGGACTAACACAATAAAGGAATAAAAAGTGGAGAACAAATACAAAATGACATCACATATATAAATGTATCTCAACATCATGAGGCAGATGTACAATGCAATGTTTTAAAACTTGGACTCATCCTCGAAATTGTTCGATGGTCAACTCTGACTCAGACTTGAACTTGGATTGACTCAGACCGATCTTATTTGAATGACTTGGTTGACTAAAAATTACATAAAATATTTAAATTTTAATGAAAACATTATATTTTAAAAACTCCAAACCATGATTCCAAAAAATTATTTAAACTTTGAAAGAAAGCATTATGAATAAATGAGAAAGAATGTTTAAATGGTAAACATAAATGAAAAACAATGTTCCACCATCGCTTGTATTCAGATCCTCATCATTAGTATCAACCTTTGCCTCTACCTTGATCCTCTAGAGACATCAATGAACACCTCCCAATTTTGATGAAACTACCTAATCAAAGCCTTATAATATGGTAGAAAAAGCTTAACATGCCTAATCAATGATTTTGGTTTGAGTGGAAGGTACATGTTAGAGGAGTTCAACAATCAATACCACAAACATTGAGGCACATAAAGGGATTGGTGCTCTTGATTAAATGCCAATCCCATACCCTCATACATGATAGAATCCAATGAAAATGTTGCAATCCTACCCATCATGAAATCATGAAAATTGTTAAGTCTGTTGGATTTTGAATGGGATATGAAATTATACTTTCTCCATATCAAGTCCGATGAGGTTGGAATCACTCTCAAACATCCTAAAACAATTAACGATAATGTTAAAAATTTAAGTAAAAGGATAGAAATGAAAGATAAAGGAAATGCCAACTTTTACTTAGTTTAACATTACCATTAATTGCCAACATTTTTGGTCAAACCCTTAAAAAAAAAACTAATCTTGCATGTTGTTGGGGTCTAGTACCTACTCAACCAAGTCAAGCCCTTCTCCTTCCTTATCCAACAAAGACAAACACAAATGACAAAAACCTCAAAAAAATTTCTTTATCCCCATGATTTCCACTAATTGGCCAATGTATTTTATAAATAAGACACGACTTATTCCTAAAAGTCGCAAATTTTATCAAAAAGTCGCGACTTTTTCAAATTAAAAAAAATCGCGACTTTGTTCAATCGATTTTTCGTCGACTGGAAAAAGTCATGAAAAATTGCAGGCCTTTTCAACAATGACATTAATACAATAAAGATTTTCCTTTAATTTATGAGTTAGATCTTTTACACAGTTTGAGTTTTCCTTAAACAACATATTCCAGGAGGGCCCCCTGGTATGTGTTGTACTTTCATAGTTTTTTTTAAATTTGTTTTCATTATTTGCGTTCATTTCGTGTAGAGTTACATGCGTTGTTACAATTTCCTATAGATTAACAATTTGTTTTAGATAGTTTACAAGCAATGTCACTATGATTATGGTGATTAGTGATTGTTTCATATATTGATGCTAAAGACAATCAATTGCTTGAATGATCTTTCATCTACTGTTCCATACAAAAAATCATCACACAAATATATTCAAAGTTTTAACAAGAGTCAGATGTTCCTTTATGTTTTTCTTATCAATACATTTACTTATTGCATTGATAGAATAATTTACCTTTCATTCAACCTTTTAACTCACACTTGGAAATACCCCTTGTTGGTCTTGAAGCTTGGTTGACTAAAACATAGTGTGTTTACAAATAAGCACAACTGAAAGTTTATTTTTGATCTGATTCCCTACCATTGACAATCAAGTCTAAGTGGTCATGACCAAAAGAATTAACTTATGTTTGTGAGTTTGACACTTTATTGTTTGATATTTAGCATTTCTTTCCTGTTCTTTTCATTAAGTTTAGAATTAGACAATGATTCATAATTTAGGGTGACTCACTTGAATTTACACCATTTGAATAAACCAGAGTATGAGTACATATCTACACCTAGTGTTTGCATTTGAAATGGCGGTTCAACCAATTGAACTCTCAGTTGTTGAGTCAGATTCTAAACCTTCTTGCTTTAAGTTTGAAATAGATTTACTTTTCACAGGAATCTTAAATAACTACCAAGCTAATTCTGCACACACTGTGCCTGTGCCCTATACATTTACCTACCTGGATTGATAAATAAATGATGAGGAATCTTGACCACTAGATAAACCCAACAGACACGACAAAATCTAGATGGTTGCAAACTGGAATCTATGTTACTTCTAGTTTGTGAACAAACTATGTACCTACAAATCAACCATCTCATTATGCGGATCCACATGTTGGACCTGGTTGTTGCATGTCTCTTATATACACTTATGCACTGTTATAATCACTGGAGAACCTTGAAATGTCTTCCTATTTTCCCAACAACTCCAAAATCTATGCTTGGCTACCACCAGATGGCACAAAATGTTGATGAAATTGGTGGTGAAAATATACCTTGAGGGTTGTATCAGAAGTTTGTCATAGGAAGGTTGCAACGACTATCCCTTAGGCTAGTCATAAATGCAAACTCAAACTTAGCAAGAGCATTTGTCATTATTCCTGTGGCACAAAGGACATATTCAAGCATTTCTTTGTCATAGCCCTATCCTTTCTTTTCAAATGCCTTGGAAAACACAAAAACTTGGTCTTTATACAATATTAGTTTGAGAAAAAATAGCTCTATTTCTAGGAATGTAATGATTTAATTGCATTCTATAGGAAAATATGTATTAGAACCCTGTGTGAAGGGGTGTAAACTTGCGTTTGATGTTGGATAACAAGTACTCCGTAAGTTGGCTTGCATATATCTACGCTGATATTCACACATTTGGAATACATTATGAATATAACATAAGGCATTCTTCTATATTTTAATGTTGAGAAACAAAATCCATGTCACACAAAGTTCGAGTGGAAATCCAATTTTGTTATCAAGGAATTTAGAATCGAGTGGAAATCCAATTTTGTTATCAAGTAATTTTTCCCAACGCCTTAAGATGGAACAATTTACTCAAGGAGAGGATATTCTAGTGCACCTATTGGCACTCTTAGAAGGCAAAAACATCAAGATGAAATTTTGGGTCAAAGTTTGACCAGTTATCAGTCATCATAAATCATGAATGGAAAGGCAGATCATCTACACTATTCAGCTCTTACAGGAACTCTTGAAGATGACATGTGGATAATTGACAGTAGAGCTTCCAGGCATATGATAGGAGACCAGGTCAGACTCTCTAGTCTAAATGAAAAGAAGACATCCTACAAAGTAGAACTTGGAGACAAGAACACCTATCCAGTCAAAGGAATTGATCAAGCCTCCATCAAATTAGAATCAAGTAACAATGTTGATTTGAGTAATTTCTTATATGTACCTGGTTTAGAAAAGAATCTTGTATCTATATCTTTCCTATAAGACAAAGGAAATAGAATAGCCCTTGTAGATGGTGAAGTACTATCTTTGTCTAGAGACTCCAACATAGATAATTCTAGAGTTATTGGAACTCGTGAAGGCAAATTATACAGACTAATAGAACGTAATGATGAAGCTCTTGTACATGATGAATTCAATCTCAGTGAACTTTGGCATAGAAGGTATGCTCATCTTAACTATCAAGCATTACCTTTCCTCGAGAAAATGGTTGAAGGAATACCATAACTACAATCTACACATGAAGGAATTTGCAGAGGATGTGCACTTGGTAAAAATATTAAGAAGCCATTCTCAAGTAGCGATAATAGATCTAAGGAAATCCTAGATCTAATACATTCATATGTTTGTGGTCCGATGCCAGTCAAATCTCTAGGAGGTTCTCTTTATTATGTAACTTTCATATATGATTACTCAAGAAAGAAGTGGTTATATCTCTTGAAGACAAAGGATGAAGTTTTCAACAAGTTTCAAGAATTCAAAGCAAAAATAGAAAACCTCACAAAAAAGAAAATCAAGACTTTGAGAACATATAATGGAGGAGAATACACATCAAAGGAATTTGTTTCCTTTTGCAAATTAGCAGGGATTAGGAGGGAGCTAACCATTCCTCATAATTCTCAACAAAATAGTGTAGCAGAAAGGAAGAATAGATCCATTGAAGAAATCGTGAAGGCACTAATTAATGATCAAGGTCTATCCATGTATTTATGGGGAGAAGCAACCATGAAAACAATATATATTCATAACAGAAGTCCCCACCACATATTGAAGGATATGACTCCAAAAGAAGCCTTCTTGGGAAAGAAACCTTCTTGGGAAAGAAACCTAATGTGGAACACTTAATAATCTTTGGGTGCCCTGTCTACATTCATATCCCCAAGGATAAAAAGAAGAAACTAGAACCCTCAGGAAAGAAGGGCATATTTGTTGGATATAGTGAATCCTCCAAAGCCTACAGAATCTATATTCCAGAACAACATAAGATTAAATTTAGTAGAGATGTAACCTTCAATGAGAAGACGGTTTTCAAGAAATCTATAGAAGAATCCATGGAAAAAGAATATGAAGAGCCTAAAAAAGAAATCACTTGTTTTCCAAAAAGTCAAAATGAAGAACCAGAACAACTTGATCATCTGATGCAACCGTGCGAACCTATTGAATCAATCATTGTACTGAAAACTAGAAAATGTACAACTTGGCTTGAAGCTACTCTACAAGAAGCAGAAAGACTCAAAGCTCCAAGTGGCACTTTCAGAGAAAGCAAGAAGCCCAAAATATTCTCCAGCTATGTACCATGTATGAAAAAACTTATAAATGAAGAACCCACCACATTTGAAGAAGCAGTTCAAAAGAAACAATGGAAAGAAGCCATGACAAAAGAATACCAATCCATTATGAAAAATGACGTTTGGGAAATTGTACCTAGACCCAAGGAAAAATCAATGATAACTTCAAAATGGGTCTACAAGATCAAAATGTAGTAGACGAAATCATAGATAATAACAAGGCAAGGTTCATGGCTAGAGGGTTCTCCCAAAAGGAGGGAGGATATTATGAGAAAACCTTTTCTCATGTTGCAAGATATACTTATATTAGAGCCATTATGTCTCTTGTTGCTTCGATGGGATGGAGTTTACATTAGAGGGATGTAAAGACACCCTTTCTCAATGGAGCAATTGAAGAAGAAATATACATTGAACAACTTCAAGGTTTTGAGATACATCCCAGAGACACTCATGTTTGCAGATTAAAGAAAGCCTTGTATGGACTCAAGCAAGCTCCAAGAGCTTGGTATGCCAGAATTGACAATTACTTAATAAGACTTTGTTTCTCTAAGAGTCATGCAGATCCAAATCTCTACTACAAGGTTGTGGACAATACACATGTGATTCTATTGTTCTATTTCGACGATTTATTCTTGACAGGTGCAAAGTCTCTCATCACCCATTGTAAGAAGGAATTAGCTTCTGAGTTCGATATGAAATATCTTTGTTTCATGCACTATTACTTGGGACTAGAAGTATGGCAGAAGCGTGGTGAAGTTTTCCTTGGACAAGGAAAGTATGCAGTGAAGATTCTTCAGAAATTTGGAATGATGGATTGCAAATCCATGGCCATTCATATGACCACAGATATAAGAAAAGTAAGAGACTCAAATTCTGATCCAGCAAACCCATCCCTATATCGACAATTGATTGGGTTGTTGATGTATTTAGTGAATACTCGACCATATATTTTCTTTGTTGTAAACACTTTAAGCCAGTTCCAGGTGGAACCCAAACATGAGCATTGGATAACTACAAAACATGTTCTAAGATATATTCGTGGGATGCTAAGCTATGGTTTAAGATACACCTCATCCAATGATATACAACTTCATGGATTCACAGATTCAGATTGGGCAGGGAGTGTAGAAGAAAAAAGGAGTATTCAGGGATGTGTTTCAATTTGGGATCTGCTATGATATCATGGGATAATATGAAACAAAAGTATGTTGCACTCAACACAACAAAAGAAGAATATATCGCAAAATGTGAGGCATGTACCGAAGCAGTAAGGCTGAGGAAGATGATTTTTGGATTATTTGATCAAGTACCATATTCAAATGTAATATACTCTGACAATCAAAGTTGTATGAGGCTATCAAAAAACCCAGTGTTTCATGATCGGTTAAAACATATTGAGATCAAATACTACTTTATTTGTGATAAAGTCCAGGAAGGAGAAGTGAAACTCCAATATATCTCCACAGATGAGCAGGTAGCAAATATTTTGACAAAGCCTTTGTCCAGGATAAAGTTTGCATACTTAAGGGACAAGATGGGGCTCATGGAGATAACTCCCTTAGCTGAAAGGGAAGAGATGGCTCCCCAGGTTGGGAGGAAGCACTAACATTTTATTGATTCATGGGCAGTCATTTTCCAGTTTAGAAAATGGTCCAGGTTGGGCAGTTCCTTTCCAGTCCGGAAAGTGGTTCGAGATTTCTGACGAACAGTCATTTTCCAGTTTGGAAAATGGTCCAAATCGGACAATCATTTTCGTAATGAAAATGGTCCAATAGATTGATGACGTACCATAGACAACGATTCCCCTTGTGGCCAGTGTGAGGGAATGGTATAGGACAATCATTCTTCTTGGCAGTCACTCTGAGTAGTGGTCAAGTAGAATGGTATGTCTCGACGGACAATCATTCTTTTGAAGTTCACAGTTGTGAGCAGTTTCGAAGAATGGTCAGTTTTGGAGGTTGGTCCGGGACAACCATTTCCATAGGAAATGGTCCAGACAGTCATTCCCTAGGGTAGAATCATTCTCTCCAAGTCGCATTATTATTAGTGTCGAAGGAATGGCCTAGTTAGGTGAATGGTCCAAGTTCAACAATCAAGTACAAGCATTCCCTAGGGAAGACTCATTCTCTCCAGGTTTCACTATGATTAGTATAAGAGGAATGACCCAGTTAGGTGAATGGTCCAGGCTCAGAAATCAGGGACAATTATTCTTCTATGTTGGGGAAGAATAGTCCAAATAGCCCATGGATGATGTTTTAATTTTCGAGGGCAGATGTTCTTCAAGATCTCATAGATGTGAGTGGAAGAATAGCCTAGATGACTCAGTTTGTATCATAATATTGTTTATGCATATTGACATTAGATGATATGGTTGTTGTAGATAATATATGTCTCTAGACAGTGGTTGTATGCTACTGTGGTGGATGTGATCCACTGGTAGTGAATGTGTGTCACTGGTTAGTAGCAGTGTGCTACTAAGAGTGGTTGTGTACCATTGGATAGTAGTTGTATACTACTATGAATAGACACAGTTGTGTTATGTTGGATGGCATTGTTCTGATTGCCATGGAGACTATCTAGTTGGATAGTGATGATGGTGCTCGTGATTTGATCATGAGATAACATGTGTGGCTATGATGATGCTACCGGTTGAATGGTTTGTTTGTGCTCAATACCATTTCCTTTAATACCTCCCTAGCTAGGAGGGAATGCTGATATTATGGTAGTTGCAGGAGGTATTAACCTCCACGTGTAACCTTTGACAAGACTAGAATATTCTGGTCAGCAAGAGAAACCCTAAATCTTTGGATAATAACCCTAGAAGACAAGTTAACTTAATAGAATAAATTAATATTGAGTTATTAACCCCTAGGAAGAGAAGTCGGCCCAGTTAGTTAAGATGGAGCAGTATAAATAAAGGGATCTAGATCTCATTTGTCACTCACTCACTCACAATTGCATAAGGACAAGAAGTGCACATGAGTGAAGGAAAATTGTAACTGTTGCAATTCTCCTCTTGTCTTGGGTTATTGGTTTGGAATTTCTGCTTGGTCTTTGGTTATCCTTGCTTGGTGCACTAGCCTTGGTTGGCTATTGGTCTGCTACTAGAATTATTTTGTATATCATGGTTGAGGTTCTCAGGGGTGGCATTTGTGCATATGGTTGGGTGACAATATTTCTATATTGTCTATGGTGAAATTACCACACCCATTTTTCTAACACAAACACTCCTTAATTCACTTAAAAACGTTTTATCTTAATCCAAATTATCTCTACGAGATATGAGCACACTAACAACAATTATTCTTAATTAGACTAAGGATAGCAAAAATGAATCATTAACCCAACAATAGCCTTATCTATTTAACTTATTCAACTTGATATTTCCTTTGTTGTTAGTGTGTCTTCTCAATTTATGGAAGATCCACAAGAAAGTTACCTTGAGGCCATAAAGGGAATTGTTTGTTATGTCAAGGTTAGTTATGGTATAAAGTATTGCAATGATAAATTGAAATAGTTGGTTGGTTACATCGACTCAAATTGCACCAGAGATGGTGATTGCTGATTTTTCAATAAGCAAGGTTAAGCATGAAGTTCATTCCATTTTTATCATTTAACTTAACCATAACCAATAATGTTGCATCAACCAAGATCACAAGAAGAAACACCATGCACAAGAACACAAGGAGTATCCTAGGAAACCCTTCTCAACAAGGGAAGAAAACCCAACCAAAATCCTTTGCTATATTCTTCAAGAGAAATACCTTCACCACCAATGAAACCTAGCACACAAGAGGGTGCTCAAACTCTAGAAGACTAGCACCCAAGAGAGGTGTGCACTTTTCCCAAGAAGGTGTACTTGCTGAAATTTTCAAACTCACACAAGAGATATGATTCCTCAATGGGGAATTTACCTTTACTTATACTAGACCAAACCTATCAACATAAGTGTCTATTGGCACAACAGGGCCGACCTCTCTAGTTCAAAATATAATTAATATTAACTAGATTAATTATCTTTTACATTAATTACTAGTCACATTAAGGTGGGGTCGACCTGTACCCTTTACATTACAATTAGGGTTACAGACAAGTCTGACTCTTGAACAATATAGCAAGGGATCTTATACACCCACTAGTGCTTATCCACTAGGGGCACATCCATAGGGATGTCCATATCACTGGCTCACTGTATTACATAGAAGAACCACTTCTTCACTAGTGCTTAGCCACTAGGATCGCGTTCACCCATGCTGTTCCACAGGCACGTCCACTCAACAGATTTTCTTTCCCACTGCATTACATAGGAGAGTCATACGGAGTTTCTCGTCAACTCTTCTACTCAGAGGAGGCTAATACATCATCTTCATTTTTGTTCTCATGACAATGCACCCAGAATTTTGGGATTTCACACGTTCACCTTGTGCTTAGCCACAGGTACGTCCAACTCAACAGATCTCCTTTCTCACTGTGTTACACAGGAGAATCATCTGGAGTTCTTCTCAACTCTCTGTAAGGAGGAGGCCATCTCTACATTCTAGCTCTGTCTCAAATAGGAACCACACACCCCTCTCATGGGCTTTCTCTCAGGTTTGTAAGCTAGAAAATATCTCACATAGCTGCAATCATCAACATATCTAAGGTTTGTAAGATGGAGAATGTCTCACATAGCTGCAATCGTCAACGCTCCCTCTCATCTAAGGAGGCATTCTTCACCATGGCAAGTCTCACTCGGATGTACTTTGAACTTTGTCTTGGCTGGAGTCATCAACACTCCCTCTCAACCAGGGAGGCATTCTTCACCAAGTTAATTTGGTGAAGATGTCTACAATCTCGGCGTTTACTAACTCCAAAAGTCTTACTATCGTAAACTTGATAGTCGAAACCACAAGATTCTTGTTTAGTAACCCGCGTTAATGATAAAGGTAAAAAGATTAGCCACGGTTAAGCTCTGTCGAGAATTCGCAACTCGGCGTATTTTCCTTTAAAAGCTACACTGTCAAAGCCCCGAGTCACAAAGTCGTGATAAAGATAGAAACGTAATTAATTAAACACTTTATTCGCTTTTATCCCCCATTTTAATTAAATCATATCATCGCGATCTCACGATTTCGCAACTCGGCATACGAACGTCCTGAAAGCTATACCTTCAAAGCTCTGAATCGCGAAGTCGTGATTTCGCAACTCAGCATACGAACCTCCCGGAAGCTATACCTTCGAAACTCCGAGTCGCGAAGTTGCGATATAAATAATCACGTAATTAATTAAGTGCCTAATCATAATTACATTTTTTATTAACCAAATATAATCATCTCAATCTCGGGTCTTAGAGGTTCAAAGGGTTAAAGTGAAAACTCCCGATGTAGCGAGTACCGAAAGATTAATTAATGTTGATAAAACCCGATTAATTGAGCTAATCCAGTATTTCTCATGATTTGATGCATGCACAATCTACGAGGCAATCTTAATTTTTCCTTACGCCAACTAATATTTCGAACTGCCAAAATTTATGGCATTAATTAGAAACAAGGCAAATCGACAAGTAAGGATTGGGATTTTATTGCTAAATTTATATTTAAGCATGATTTGACCGTTCTGTTCTTGAAAAGTACCGAGTTTTAAATAGTTGAATATATAGAGTTGTTAGTTTCTATCGCAAATTCATTTCTACATTACACAGAGCAAACTTTTCTTAGTGAACTAATTTCTGTATGTATACATATTTTTATCGCAGAAGAGCTAAAGCAGGATCCCCCGCCATGGCCCCGCGAAAAGCATCTAAAGCCAACGTTGAGGTTTTGGGACAAGGTTCAGACAACGTCTCTGATACTTCACCTCGAAGTGTCGACTCTTTCAAGACCTGGTCGTTTGTTTCTGATTTCCTACAGTCTGAATTGGTATATTATTCGGATGATTCCAGTGACAATGAAAAAGACGACCTGACCACCAAATATAAGATCGTCATCCAAGTTGGAATGCATAAAGTAGCGGCCAGGCCACAACTTCTCCCTTACTATGATATGGTCCAGTGGGCATTAGACCATGTGGATATACCAACCAGAACCATCATCAACGAGTAGAAGGTCACTATTGGCACTTTCAGACCCGAACAATTTCAGGCTATGTACAAGTTTCCAACCGTGTCACACTTTACATACAATGCCGAATTCTTGGAGAATTTCAAACAGAAGGAATGTGTGCAATATGAAAAGACCATGTCCAGTTTAATCAAAGATTGGGTTTCATACCCTGCGAAGTTCAGGGTAGACAGTAATGGTATATATTCAATATCTTCCTTGGAACCACAGTTCAAATATGTAGCTATAATGACCTGCAAATTATACGGGAGAGAGGACACCACACATTTTTTCCTTCAGTGGGTGCCTCTAATACATTCAGTTGCCAAACGTTGTTCCTTCGACTGGGCTAAAATGTTGTCTGATAGCTTGATCAGTCGAGTTACATAGTATCGAGTGCAGAGGGAGAGCGGAAAAATTGCTTCATTCTTTATGTCCGCGTACATTATGGACGTCGTGTGTTTTTTGATGCCCTTTCCCTTAATGAGCTGGAGCTAGACTCCATCAGAGGCCGAGCCCATCCACGTCTACCATTCAAAATTGTGGGAAAACAAAGTGGCAGATTTTGTGTATGAAATTTTTAACTGGGTAATGGTACCGCTGCATGTCACTATTTTCGGCCATCCGCCACCCAGGATCCCAGACAGTATAGTGATGAATTTGAGCAGTATAGCCGACTGGTATGTAGAAGCAGAATTCTCACATCTCAGGGTTTTCGGGGCTTCTGTTCCCCCGCATGCTTTACCATTATTCATACCCGATAAGCTGGATTATCATGAGGTTGCCAGGCAAATTGTAATCGGTGGTATAAGCAAGGAGATTAAGGGATATTCAAAGAAGGTATGGCCACCTTTTCCTATTCATTTAAATTCTTATTCTTTGTTAGATTTCGGGCATGCTAAAGCTGAGACAGTAGCCCTGGAAGACTTAAAATTGGTTCATGTTGAATTCAAGAAGCACGATCCACAAAGGTTCGTAAGTAATCACTTGGACAGTTGCGGACTTAAAAGGTTCGAACACGAAAATTCACCCTCGGATGACATTTTCCGAGGTGCGAGATCTTATGCTGAGATTTTGGCTCGGATACAAGCCCTGGCACCCAAAGAGAGGGCCGATGTTCTAAAATTCCAACAACATTGATGTAGTTGTCTTTCCGCAGTATTGCGGGGTGAGAATCCAAGTACAACAGATGTGAAAAAAAAAGAAGCCGAAGGCTCCAAAGATGCGGCACCCAGCCAAGAAAAACACCAGGACGGGGAGGAGCAAACTAGGAGTTCGAAACCAGAGATAAAGACTCCCGAGCCGCCGAAAAAGCAGACTCCAGTTACTACTTTATGACAGCCAGCTAAGAAAATAGGAGATCCCATCACCTCCATTACTCCCTTGCAGTCAACTCAGGGAAACATAGATGCAGGGTGGATTTTAAATGAAGAATTGAGACCTATAAGGATGGAAGAGTCCCTCCAAATGAGTTCTTTTTCGATAAGAAGAGAAAGGATGTAGTAAAAAGAGAATTCTATCAAGAAGAGGGATCAACATCCAAGAAGTTCAAGGTGTTGACTGATGGGAAAGACAAGAAGAATGAAGAGTTTGCGACAGAAATAGCTGGGACATTAGGGGCGTATGCTACAACAAACCAATTTTCAGTCGGGGTTTTGAAAAATCAGCTGAAGCGAAAAAATCACCTCATCAAAACCTTAGAAGCTAAACAAGCCACAACAGAGGAGGCTTCCAAGGACTAGGCAAGCACAGGAATAGAACAAGCAAGGCTGCCCGATAAAAAGGAGATAGAGCTGCTCAAAACTAAGCTCAAACAAGCAGAGCTGGTAGTTCGGAACGATCAGATACAAGCGGGCCAACAAAAAGACTTGATTGAGCAGCTACAAGCTAGAGTGGAAATCGCCGAAAGTAAAGTTATAAATATCGGGATGTTTCAGTCCCAGGCGATGGAGGTTCAGAGCAGAGTTTCTACAGCCCAATGAAGTTTACTCGCCAAGGTAGAGGTAATTCGGGACAACTGCTTACTCGTTGATCAAGTGTTGGAAAATTTATCTGTCAGAGAAAGAGAAGCTGTAGCAGCTCGGGTCGCATTTCAAGAGGCTGTAATAGCTACAAACAACAGAGAATCAGGAAGTAATCCCAGGTTTTCCATTTTGGAGCAGATCAGAGGAAATATTTTATTGAAAGAATGGGAGCACAGTATATCGGAAGGAAAAATGCAAGCCAAGAAGGTAATGAAATCTGTTGAAGAGGCCTTTGGTTCTATAGATGGTAATCTGTTAGGTATTGATAGCGAAGGTAATGCTGAGTCAGTGAGTCAAATGAATATAGCGAAAATCTTGCTTGATATAAATGAAAAAGAAGAAAGAGATTCAGCCGAAATCTCACAAGTAGCTATGTCCAACATAGTTCAAATAGATAAATGCATGATTAAACCAAGTGTACAATTATGCGCTATCGACATCCTAGATCAACAGATGGAAGAAAGGTTGTCGCAATTAGCCCGAGATTGTTACTCTTTTGAGGCCAATTGTCAAGCGGAACCGTCAAGGTTGATATCTCGGTTGGTGGAAAGATGTGTCACTTGTACCAAGCATGCGAGAGGGCAAGCTTCTGGTACCAAATAAAGGCAGAGATAAAGAAATGAAATGATTGATCTCCTTCTTGTTGTAACTGAAAATCCTAGAACAATTGAGATTCCATCATATGTAAATCTGTATAAATATACAATAGAAGGAAGGAACAAGGGGCTGGACCTTTTTGTGTCGATTGTAATAGAGGTTTTCTATCTTGAGAGTTAATATAAAGCAAATACGAAGATTCTCAATTCCGTCACGACTGTGTTATGAGTTTGTTTCCTTGTATCTCATATTTCATTTCATTTTATATTTGTATCTGATGAATGCTTCGCTATAATTTAGTACAACCTCTACTATAGTGAATGAATCCTGGTTTTCTATATTGTTTACTGTTTTTCCTTTGTACCAACTATCAACAGGTATAAGACCAGTCAACACTTTAGAATTCTATATATATTTTATGCTTCATCGGGTTATTTCTTTACCTTTTTCTTCTTCTGTTTATAAGTGAGATTCTCCCTTGATAGGAGCCTTACATGATAGACAACTTAATGTTTTCTCCCACCTCATACATCTTTATT
>ML816277.1:78564-93264 GCA_009831015.1 Picea engelmannii | reverse complement strand
TAAGAGATTTGTTCTGAAGGGCTATCAAAGAAAACCCAAATAACCTCATTCAGACAACAACATCGTTTGAACTAATAAATAACAAAATATTTCCATGTTTAATTGTTTACGAAATAATAAGACAAAATAAACAAGTCACTCAAATTAAAGCAGTCAGACAAAGTAAAGCGCCCCCGAAAAAGATTTTCAAGAGTCAGTTTTGATTTTTGACCTCTGTTTTTCAGTCCATAAATCTCTATCTGTCACCCTTTTCTGTTTTCAGGTTTACCCTTTAAAAAGTTAGCATCTTTTTCGTTTTTGCATACGTAGGGAGAAGAGATTATGTTTCAACCTTAAGAGCTTCAAAGCATATTGTGGAAAGAAAGAGGGTTTTCACAACTCCTCGGTCCCTTGCTAAACAAAGTGATTCTTAAAGTGATCCTGACTTTCCTAGGTTTTTCAACAGCTTCGAAGGATTGAGGCCTGCTCAAATAGAATACCCCAAAGTTATTTTTCCCTTTCTCCTTGTGAATGAAGGTGTTGTGAAAGTTAAGGGAAGGTTGGTACCGAGTTATCAAAGTAAGTTGATAGACCTATAATGCAAAATATTACATAGATATCATCCTTGATACAAACTAATTGCCCCCATCTTCGCGCTCTAAAAAAGCAAATTATAAGATAGGTGGTGAAAGGAAATTCAGAAATGATTGCCCCCATCTAGTCCAAGAGACGATGAAAGGAAATTCAAAAATGATTTCCCTCGTCTCAGCATTTAAATGCACAAATATATTTCGAAGTGGTGAAAGTAAATTCAGTAAAAGGGGCCAGATAACTTCACCAGGGTACTGAATAGGCTTGTTGGCAGTGAAGCAATATCTGAGATATCTATAATGCTGTTATACATGAATATCACTCTACTCTGGTAACCAATTCTTTTTAAAACCTGATCTACATCCCATGTTCAGACAGGGCTTCCTGATTAAAAACATATAATCTTCTTCTTTTGATGCAAGCCGATAGCCACAAGATCTGTTGGGTCTCCTAGAACTGTTTTAATTGTCTTAAGGCAGACCTGAGTTTAGTAATGGGAAGGAGAAAGTTGTGAAAGGGACTACAACTAAGTTTAAAAAGTATCTGAGTTTTGAAAATCTTTTCAAAGGTAAAAAATGAAGTCCCTTTCCCCTTCGGTATCTTGTTCTCGGGAACTTTTTCGCTGGATTAAAGCCATTGACTCCATTTACCCAATATCGGCATTTGGTCTACTGTTCTTCCTGTCTTACAGGAAAATGAGATCCCTAGTTGGAGCCTATGTTGGAGCCGCCTTTGTTTTTTTGTAGCATGTTTTGAATTTCATATCTTAATGCTCGAAATCGAAAGATGGTTTTCATATTTTCCTTCATTTGTTTCAAAATATCTGAAGTCTCATCACGTGAGCGACAACGGTTATCATACTCTCAAGGCGAGTTCTACTTTTCATTCAAATGATTTTCCCCTTTTTTACCTCGGGATTTCGTATGTCGGATGTTATAGATCACATAGTTCATAAGTTCCGAAGAGTGAAACGGTGAAATCACTTTAAAGTTTTACCCAGGTCAGTAGCGGAAGTAAAATTTTTCTAAACAATGGTTAAGCATCATCGGGGTTTCGCGTCTCGGCGTTTACTAACTGCAAAAGTCTTACTGTCATAAACCCGATATCCGAAACCATGAGATTCTTGTTTAATAACCCACGTTAATGATAAAGGTAAAAAGCTTAGCTGCGGTTAAGCTTTGTCAGGAATTCACAACTCAACGTATTTTCCTTTAAAAGCTACACTGTCAAAGCCCCGAGTCGCGAAGTCGCGATAAAGATAGAAACATAATTAATTAACCACTTAATTTGATTTTATCCCCCATTTTAATTAAATCATATCATCACGATCTCGCGATTTCGCAACTCAACATACGAACGTCCCGGAAGCTATACCTTCGAAGCTCCGAATCACGAAGTCACGATCTCGCAATTTCGCAACTCGGCATACGAACCTCCCGGAAGATATACCTTCAAAGATTTGAGTCGTGAAGTTGTGATATAAATAATCACGTAATTAATTAAGCTCCTAATCATAATTACTTTTTTTATTAACCAAAGATAATCATCGCAATCTCAGGTCTTAGAGGTTCAAAGGGTTAAAGCGAAAACTCCCGATGTAGCAAGTACCGAAAGATTAATTAACGTTGATAACACCCAATTAATTGAGCTAAGCCAGTATTTCTCGTGATTTGATGCATGCACAGTCTACGAGGCAATCTTAATTTTTCCTTACGCCAACAGACATTTCGAACTGCCAAAATTTATGGCATTAATTAGAAACAAGGTGAATCGACAAGTAAGGATTGGGTTTTTATTGCTAGATTTATATTTAAGCATGATTTGACCATTCTGTTTTTGAAAAGTACCGAGTTTTAAATAGTTGAATATATAGAGCTGTTAGTTGCTATCGCAAATTCATTTCTACATTACACAGAGAAAAATTTTGTCAGTGAATTAATTTCTGTATGTATACATATTTTTATCGCAGAAGAGCTAAAGCAGGATCCCCCGCCATGGCTCCGCGAAAAGCGTCTAAAGCCAACGTTGAGGTTTCGGGACAAGGTTCAGACAACGTCTCTGATACTTCACCTCGAAGTGTCGACTCTGTCAAGACCTGGTTTTTTGTTTCTGACGTCCTACAGTCCGAATTGGTAGATTATTCAGATGATTCCAGTGACAATGAAAAAGACGACCTGACCACCAAATATAAGATCGTCGTCCAAGCTGGAATGCATAAAGTAGCGGCCAGGCCACGACTGCTCCCTTACTATGATATGGTYCGGTGGGCATTAGACCATGTGGATATACCAACCAGAACCATCATCAACGAGCAGAAGGTCACTATTGGCACTTTCAGACCCGAACAACTTCAGGCTATGTACAAGTTGCCAACTGTGTCACACTTTACATACAATGCCRAATTCTTGGAGAATTTCAAACAAAAGGAATGTGTGCAATATGAMAAGACCATGTCCAGTTTAATCAAAGATTGGGTTTCACACCCTGTGAAGTTCARGGCAGACAGTAATGGTATATATTCAATATCTTCCTTGGAACCACAGTTCAAATATGTAGCTATGATGACCTGCAGATTATACGGGAGAGAGGACACCACACATTTTTTCCTTCAGTGGGTGCCTCTAATACATTCATTTGYTGAAGGTTGTTCCTTCGACTGGGCTAAAATGTTGTCTGATAGCTTGACCAGTYGAGTTACAGAATATCGAGCGTAGAGGGAGAGCGGAAAAATTGCTTCATTCTTTATGTTCGCGTACATTATGGATGCCGTGTGTTTTCTGATGCCCTTTCCCTTAATGAGATGGAGTTGGACTCCATCAGAGGCCGAGCCCATCCACGTCTACCATTCAAAACTGTGGGAAAACAAAGCGGCATATTTTTTGTATGAAATTTTTAACTAGGTAATGGTACCGCTGCATGTCACCATTTTCGGCCATCCACCACCCAGGATCCCGGACAGTATAGTGATGAATTTGAGCAGTATAGACGACTGGTATGTAGAAGCAGAATTCTCATATCTCAGAGTTTTCGGGGCTTCTATTCCTTCGTATGCTTTACCATTATTCATACCCGATAAGATGGCTTGTCGTGAGGTTGCCAGGCAAACTGTAATCGGTGGTATAAGCAAGGAGCTTAAGGGATATCCAAAGAAGGTATGGCCACCTTTTCCTATTCATTTAAATTCTTATTCTTTGTTATATTTTGGGCATGCTAAAGCTGAGGCAGCAGCCCTGGAAGACCTAAAATTGGTTCATGTTGAATTCAAGAAGCATGATCCGCAAAGGGTCATAAGTAATCACTTGGCTAGTTGCGGACTTAAAAGGTTCAAACACGAAAATTCACCCTTGGATGACATTTTCCGAGGTGCAAGATCTTATGCCGAGATTCTGGCTCGGATACAAGCCCTAGCACCCGAAGAGAGGGCCGATGTTCTAAAATTCCAAGAACATCAATGCAGTTGTCTTTTCACAGTATTGCGAGGTGAGAATCCAAGTACAACAGAGGTGAAACAAAAAGAAGCCGAAGGCTCCAAAGATGTGGCACCCAGCCAAGAAAAACACCAGGACGGGGAAGAGCAAACTATGAGTCCGAAACCAGAGATAAAGACTCCTGAGCCGCCGAAAAAGAAGACTCCAATTACTACTCCAGGATAGCCATCTAAGAAAATCAGAGATCCCATCGCCTCCATTACTCCCTTGCAGTCAACTCGGGGAAACATAGACGCAGGGTGGCTTTTAAATGAAGAATTGAGACCTATAAGGATGGAAGAACTCCCTCCAAATGAGTTCTTTTTCGATAAGAAGAGAAAGGATGTAGTAAAAGGAGAATTCTATCAGGAAGAGGGATCAACAACCAAGAAGTTCAAGGTGTTGACCGATGGGAAAGACAAGAAGAATGAAGAGTTTGCAACAAAAATAGCCAGGACATTAGGGGTGTATGCTACAACAAACCAATTTTCAGTCGGGGTTTTGAAAAATCAGCTAAAGCGAAAAAATTGCCTCATCAAAACCTTAGAAGCTAAACAAGCCACAACAGAGGAGGTTGCCAAGGACCAGGCAAGCGTAGGAATAGAACAAGCAAGGCTGGCCGATAAAAAGGAGATAGAGTTGCTCAAAACTAAGCTCGAACAAGTAGAGCTGGTAGTTCAGAACGGTCAAATACAAGCGGGCCAACAAAAAGACTTGATTGAGCAGCTACAGGCTAGAGTGGATACACCGAAAGTAAAATTATAAATATCGGGATGTTCTAGTCCCAAGCGATGGAGATTCAGAGCAGAGTTTCTGCAGCCCAACGAAGTTTACTCGCCAAGGTAGAGGTAATTCGGGACAACTGCTTACTCATTGATCAAGTATTGGAAAATTTATTTGTCAGAGAAAGAGAAGTTGGAGCAGCTCGGGTCGCATTTCAAGAGACTGTAATAGCTACAAACAACAGGAAATCAGGAAGTACTCCCAGGTTTTCCATTTCGGAGTAGACCAGAGGAAATATTTTATTGAAAGAATGGGAGCACAGTATATTGGAAGGAAAACTGCAAGCCAAGAAGGTAATGAAATTCGTTGAAGAGGCCTTTGGTTCTATAGATGGTAATCTGTTAGGTATTGATAGTGAAGGCAACGCTGAGACATTGAGTCAAATGAAAATAGAGAAAATCTTGCTTGATATAAATGAAAAAGAAGAAAGAGATTCGACCGAAATCTCACAAGTAGCTATGGCCGACATAGTTCAAATAGATAAATGCATGATTAAACCAAGTGTACAATTTTGCGCTATCGACATCCTAGACCGACAGATGGAAGAAAGGTCGCCACAATTAGCCCGAGATTGTTACTCTTTTGAGGCCAATTGTCAAGCAGAACCGTCAAGGTTGATATCTCGGCTGGTGGAAAGATGTGTCACTTGTACTGAGCATGCGAGAGGGAAAGCCTCTGGTACCAAATAAAGGCAGAGATAAAGAAATGAAACGATTGATCTCCTTCTTGTTGTAACTGAAAATCCTAGAACGATTGAGATTCCATCATATGTAAATCTGTATAAATATACAATAGAAGGAAGGAACAAGGGGATGGACCTTTTTGTGTCGATTGTAATAGAGGTTTTCTATCTTGAGAGTTAATATAAAGCAAATCCGAAGATTCTCAATTCCGCCACGACTGTATTATGAGTTTGTTTCCTTGTATCTCTTATTTCATTTCATTTCATATTTGTATCTGATGAATTCTTCGCTATAATTTAGTACAACCTCTACTATAGTGAATGAATTCTGGTTTTCTATATTTTATAAGACCAGTCGACACTTTAGAATTATAGAAAACCAGCTATCAGCAGGTATAAGACCAGTCGACACTTTAGAATTATATATATATTTTATGCTTCATCGGGTTATTTCTTTACCTTTTTCTTCTTCTGTTTATAAGTGAGATTCTCCCTTGATAGGAGCCTTACATGATAGATAGCTTAATGTTTTCTCCCACCTCATACATATTTATTAAAATATAACTCAGTTACGGGAAAGGGCCTTTGGTTTGCACCCTATTTTCACTCTTGGAACTGTAAACTCTTCTTTATACGACGAAAATTGAGACAACACCTAAATTTCCCCCGAGATTTTCTTATCTTTTTGTTCCTCTATGACTCTCCCTGTAACAAGACAGCCTAATATTGAACCCGGACTATCAAATCAAACACATATTGCCTTAAATATTTTTGATACTATTCTTAAAACAACCACTACCTAGGTTGAACTCGAACGTTCATGGGCAGCAATTGAAAGGGATATAAACATCCAGGAACAGTTGGAAGCTAGACAAAGCCAACTCAGAAATCAGCCCTAGCTTCCCTTACCAAAGGTTGACATTTCTTCCTTCTCTACCCCTTACTCACTTTCGGATGCCTAGACACTGTACTTCGAAGCCTTAAGTACATACTTTTGAACAACAATTATCATCATAGGATCCATCTCATGGTCACTTAAATATGTCAGAAGCTTGTGAAGCCATATGGCTTCCAACATTCGATGCTATATACTCTACTTTTGCGGTACTCAAGGCCACAGAGTTTTGTTTCCTGTTGCATTACGAAATCATGGCAAACTTCATGGTAAGACAACAACTAGATGTGCTCTTCTAGTTCACGGTACTCTCTGCTCAATCTGTATCAGCATATCCTGCAAACTCAAGTTCACACTGGAGGCATATCTCAGGCCATATCCAACTATGCCTCACATATATCTCAATACATGCTTCACTGCTATCCAGTGAGTCTATCTCGGCTAACTCATGGATTGACTAAGTACATTCACTGCATAGCATGAATTTGATCCGGTGTTAACCAAATACATCAATGATCCAATTAGTTGTGGATCAATCTCATCTGAATCATCATCATTAATTTTCTTCAAATCCATCATGGTGGTTTTGCATTCTGTCATACTGAACTTCTTTAATATTCCCACTGTATATTTTCCTTGACTCGGGAAAATATTATCGATCCTATGTTATACTTTTTTTCCAAGAAGTAGTGCATCATACACATATCCTTCATCTCAAAATCAAAATTCAAAGCTAACTTGTATCCAACAAGGCTTTCTGAATAAGTCATCGAAATCAGGCTCCCATCACCAACACTAATAATATAGGTTTGAATCAACAATACTCTTGTTGAAACCCAAACTCATAAAGAATCCATCCATTTGATATAGTTTCCAACTCATGGATGGTAGCACCGATGGAAGTGTATTAGGCTTACTGGATCAAGTGTCTCATCATAGACAAATCCCCATGTTTGTGAGAATCCTTGGCTATAGATCTTGTTTTGTATTTCTTGACACTTCCATCAGTTGTATGTTTGATCTTATAGATATACTTGGAAGTTACCACAAACTTCCCTTCTGGTCTCTGAACAATATCTTGAGCATCATTCTTTTAAGATATACTAGTATTATTTTGTTATGGCATCTTTCCATACTTGCTCTCATGTTTCTTCTCCAAGACAAGGAGTCTCAAAATTAATGAAATGGTTCATGACTAAAGGATAGCTTGAAAAATTCTTTTGATTTCTCAAGATGTGCATTGAGAGGCTTGTATGTTTCTCTTCCTCCTGTAGAGTGAGCCTAGGTAGGCATTTATTTCCCTACTGCAATATCTCTTGGACATATCAACTGGAGCAACTAGATCAGCTGGAATAATGCTTGTTTCCATCTGAAATGATGGAGGGGGAAAAGGTATTGTCTCACTGTCAATCTCCATCTGATATTCTTTGGATCTTTGAAAGGCTATATCTTCTTCAAGGACAACATATCTGCTTGTCTCAATCTTTCTCTGACCAGGGATGTAGATATGGAATGTCTTCAATGATTCACTATTTATCCCATAGATGTATCCTTTCTCTCTAAAGGTTGTAGCTTGGACTTCTTCTCTTTGGGTACATGAGAATACACTAGGCACCCAAATATCCTGATGTTTTCAATCTCAGGCTTCACTCTGGTGAAGATTTTGGGAGTTATGTTTTTCAAATTTTGGTGAAGCCTCTTGTTCTAAACATATACTGTGTCATGCATGCTTCTGCCCATGGAATCATAGAAAGATTTTGATCATGCATTATTGCATTGATTGTCTCAAGGATGGTTCTATTCTTCCTCTTTCTTAAATAGTTTTGACTCCCTCTGAGTCAAGTGACTCCCTTTGAAGGATAAGCATCTTTCTTTGTTCTTAACCTATCTAGAACAAGAAAACAAGAGGAACCAAAACAAGAATATCTCCTAAAGGAGAATAATGAGTATATCTCTAGAATCAAAACATTTTAAGGATTGTTGTCACAACTACAACACCTACTTGTAATATAGAAAAATTTAGAAATATAGGTTAGAGGAATGACAATTACAATAATCAAACCTGGAGTCTTCACTTCCAGTGTGTTGTTCCTCTGAATGCACTGAGATCCCTCTGGATCCAAGACTTCAGCAAAAGGTTCCTTCGTCCTACAATTACCCTCATGACAATGATACAAGTAATATATATTCTAGTGCATACATGAGGGTGCTGATATAATTTCTTCAATGGCACATGGTTGATCTCTGTCCTTTGACATCTTCATGAAGGAGGTATGTCACAATGACAAATTTTTGTACCGCCCACAATAAGTCTTCCTTTGAAGTTGCTTGATCCATAAAGCTAATCTTCCATCATAGTTTTTGTTGATCATAATTTTAGATTCTTCACAACCCTTTGTCAACTAGGATAGAAAACATAACGGAGGCTAGGCTAGCACTTTTAGGTTTTGTTGGACTTATGAATACCAAAAATAATCCTTTGAAATATAGGAGAACACTGGTGAGCTGAAGAGATCCTTCAATGAGTTGCAGAAACCCTAATACTAAAATTTATGCAGAAATTAGTGAAACCTTAGAAACCCTAAGGCCAAAATTTCAAAATGCTTGGAATTTTGATCTGAAGCTTGTTGGAGGTGCGTTGAAGGAGGCCATACACTCCTATTCCCTTTTTATCCCCAATTCCCAAGTGCCAAGTGATGAAATCCTCTAGAAGGGAAGGTCATACAGATTTTCTAGGAACCCTAGGAGGGTCGTACAGTTTCTGCAGAAGAGAGAGAGGATGGATGAAAGTTGTTTGTGCAATGGGTTCTTCAAGACCTATACTCTGATACCATGTTGAATTTTCAATAAGAAAGGTTAAGCATGAATTTCATTCCATTTTTATCATTTAACTTAACCATAACCAATAATGTCACAACAACCAAGATCACAAGAAGAAACACCATTCACAAGAACACAAGAAGTATCTTGGGAAACCCTTCTCAACAAGGGAAGAAAACCCAACCAAAATCCTTTTCTATATTATTCAAGAGAAAGACCTTCACCACCAATGAAACCTAGCACACAAGAGGGTGCTCAAACCCTAGAAGACTAATTCCCAATAGAGGTGCACACTTTTCCCAAGAAGGTGTACTTGCTAAAATTTCTAAACTCACACAAGAGATATGATTCCTCAATGGGGAATTTACCTTTACTTATACTAGACTGAACCTGTCAACATAAGTGTCTATTGGCACAACATGACCAACCTCTCTAGCTCAGAATATAATTAATATTAACCAGATTAATTATCTTTTACATTAATTACCAATCACATTAAGGTGGGGCTGACCTGTACCCTTTACATTACAATTAGGGTTACATGCAGGTCTGACTCTTGAACACTATAGCAAGGGATCTTATACACCCACTAGTGCTCATCCACTAGGGGAACATCCATAGGGATGTCCATATCACTGGCTCACTACATTACACAGAAGAACCACTTCTTCACTAGTGCTCAGCCACTAGGATCACATTCACATGTGCTCGTCCAAAAACATGTCCACTCAACACATCTTCTTTCCCACTGCATTACACATGAGAGTCATCTGGAGTTTCTCGTCAACTCTTCTACTCAGAGGAGGCTAATACATCATCTTCATTTCTTTTCTCATGACGATGCATCCAACACTTTTGGATTTCACACGTTCACCTTGTGCTCAATCACAGACACGTCCAACTCAGTAGATCTCCTTTCTCACTGCGTTACATAGGAGAATCATTTGGAGTTCTTCTCAACTCTCTGTAAGGAGGAGGTCATCTCTACATTCCATCTCTGTCTAAGATAGGAACCACACACCCCTCTCAGGGGATTTATCTCAGGTTTGTAAGCTGAAGAATATCTCACATAGCTACAATAATCAACATCTCTCAGGTTTGTAAGTTGGAGAATGTCTCACATAGTTGCAATCATCAACAGTGACAACATGAATTCTACATCTAGTTGAGTTTCATCTTGGTTACAGATCCATACACTAGTATTGTACAAAGAAGAAGGTGGTCTCTCTCAACCATAGAAGTAGAGTCTCTTGGTGCAATGCATGTTGGCACAAAGGTGGTATGGAATAGACATCTCATAGGTGAACTTGGTTTTCTAATCAATACATCAACTATGGTATATTGTGACAATCAAAGTGCATTATAGGTTGCAAAGAATCTTGTTGTGTGCAACAAGATGAAGCATGTGAAAATTCAAGCTCATTACTTGAAATAGTGAGTACAAGATAATGTTGTGAATCTTGTTTATGTTGATGTTTTGGTAGCAGCGGGAGGTATTCCCTCCTGGACAACTTTTCTTAGAGAAGAAGAAGATTCCCGAAGTCAAAGGAATACCATTAAACAAATGAAGAACACCTTGGAAGAGAAGTTGATCCACGGGAAAATAATAAAGAAGAAATATACTTTCCAAGAAGAGAAGTCGGCCCACAGGAAAATAATAAAGTGGAAATATAATTTCTATGAAGAGAAGTCGTCCCACAGAAATAATAAACTAACTATGAAGACCCAGAATAAGAAATCGACCCTAGACATGCACCCAAATTAGTAAAAATGCAAGGTTGGATCATTTCATTTGTACAGTCAAACAATTCTCCTTCTGCAATGTGCACTAAGAAACTGGCAGCTGCAGTTCCAACAATTTCTCTATTTTTGGGTTCCGGAGAGTGCGCCCCACTTGGGGAAGGATATTCTTGGTGGATCTTGGTGGTCTCTCTTGTGCGCTACCTCTAGAAGAGTTGCAAAAAGGTTGTGTAGTGCTTTCTAGTTGCTTCGTGCCAGTTGTTAGTAGAAGTTGCAGTAGTAGTTACAGTTGCAGTTACCAATTACCAGTTACCAGATGTGCCAATTATGTGGTGCGCTATCTTTCTCTAGTGATGCACCTATCTTGCGTTAATTTTGTGGTGACTCAATTGTCTACCCTCACTAGGGTTTGAAAAGAAGAAGAGATAAGTATTTGTTATCAGGGTTTCTTCATTGTTTGTTTTCTCTTGTGAATAGAACTTGTTCATGGTTGTGTTGGAATATTAGAAATATTCTCTCTAAGAAAATTTCACTGGGTTTTTTCCTCGAGTTTGGGGTTTTCCCAAAATAAATCTTTGTGTCTTCTTGTGCTTGTTTATCTATTGCTTATATATTTCAATGTATGGTTATTGAATGTTAAAAGAAGATAACAATGCTATGGTAAATCTAATATTAACAAAACTAATGAAAATCTAACATGGCTACATAGTTGGTTACCTTCAAAACAATCTAACCATTGGAAGGAAGATTGTGAGATTTTCCACATTGTTGAGATTTGTCATTACACAATTTTCTTTGTCAAGATCATTGAGAACTTATTATAAAGTCGATTGGGAAAAACTCCACCACTGATCAACTTTCCCTCCTCTAGAACACCTACTATACCTATTAGATTAACATTTCGTCAAAATTAAATTTTTAGGGTTTTAGACTTGTTGACATTTTCCTGGACATTGAACCTATTGATTCAGATTTCTAACTTCTTCTTGTTGATGCAATGTCTTAGATTAGAATACAAGTTGTATGGTGTTACAAATCTCATAGGTATGCACTTATATGTGTTTTCAATCTATATCATTTAACAAAGAATGAGGGTGTTTGCAGGAAATGTACACTTAGCAAAAGGACCTTGTCCAAGCATAGATCCAAAGGGATCTTAGATCTAGTGCACTCAAAGGAATCCCTAGAGGTGGAGGCAGCAGTGATGATGTTTCCTATAGTATATGACAACGCAAATGGGACAAGCAATAGCTAGACTCTAGGTTTTCATATCATGTTTGATATTTTATATTGTTGTAGCTTAAGTAAATGTTGTAACTAGAACATCAATCTTTAGAGTTCTATTACTACTGAGTACTTTTGGTTAGTAAAACTTGAATATTGTTAGTAAAATGATCATCATGTAATAATGATGCACTTATTTACAAAATAAAATTCATCTCTTCTAGGTGATGTTCTTGGTTGTTGACTTTGTCCTAGGAAAGTTACCTTGTTAAATTCCATGGAGGTTACCATGGAGATGTCGTTGTTCTTGTCTCTTGTTTCGAGCAAGTCATAGGAACAACTCCGAAAGGGAAAATAATGATAGTTTTTGGAGACAACAGATTATATGGTCTCTAGCTGAGATGTGGAGCAGACTATCCAGACATAAAGTTGTGTACATGAACGTACACATCCATGCAACGAAGGAGAAGAGGATGAAGTTCGAACCTTCTGGCAAGAAGGGTACTTTTGCAAGATATAGAGTATCTCATATGGATATTGATTGTGAGGAGAATAAGGCTCCAAAGAATGACCGTACAGATCTCTCTAGTTCATTTGATCACTCTTCAGATGATTATGAACAGTCAATAGAGCCAAAAGGGCCTATTCAGAAATATTGTAGTAACCAGGAAGAGACTAACATGGTCCCGTGATACTTTGCAAGATGCAAAGGGCATGCAATTATATGCCATTGATGATCCATATCATGAGGAGGAGGAGATGGCTCCACCAATGGTGAGGTAGGTGGCCCCACCAAGTACCAGCTCAGAAGGAGCCAGAGTTCAGTAGGAGTATCCCTCAGGATCCAGTAGGGAGGAGTAACCTCCCAGTATAGTTCATATAAGATCAAAATTCATAGGAAGTCAACAAATACAGAGGGAGAATATGGATCCAAGATTATATAGACTTAGAGGGAGTCAAATCTCATAGGGAGCATGCAGGCTCAGAGTGAGATTGATCTCATAGAGAGTAAGTCGACTCAGAGGGAGTGGACCATGAGAAGACCTTTGCTCCAGTCACCTGGTACACTTCCACCAAGACCATTACTTGCTAGAAAGCAGTAATGATGGACTCTACTCCGTAAGAACATATCCCAAAAGATCAACATGAGACAGTATACCTAAAGATACATGTAGATCCACCCATAGAAATTACAGTTACCAGGAAGAAACCAACATGGATTCAGAGCATTTTGCAGGAAGTTGAAGGACATGTAGCTCCTAGAGGCTCTTTTAGAGAGAGAAAGGGACCACACAAGTTTTCCAGCTATGTGGCGTTGATGAGTAAAATCATTGATTCAGAACCTTCCACTTTTGAGGAAGATGCTAAGCAACAAGTGTGGAAAGATGCCATGATGGAAGAATACCAGTTCATCATGAAGAATGATGTGTGGGAAGTGGTTCTGAGACCAGAAGGAAAGTCAATAGTGGTTTCCAAGGGGATTTACAAGATCAATCATGTTGTAGATGTCATCATAGAGAAGTACAAAGTGAGATTTGTGGCTAGATAATTCTCCCACAAAGAGGGAGAAGATTATAATGAGACACTTGCTCCAGTAGCAAGAAGAAGTGTACATAGAGCAGCCAAAAGATACATGAGAAGGAGTCTCATGTCTACAAATTGAAGAAAATATTGTATGGGCTTAAGAAGACACCCATGGCATGGTATGCCAGAACATACAGTTATTTGATGAGCTTGTGAATGGTTCCCCCTTGATACTGGATGACATGTTTCTCACAGGGGATGAGAAACTCATAGATGGATGCAAGAGGGAACTCACTTCAAAATTCAAAATAAAGGATCTGGATTTGATGGGATTAGAGGTGTGGCAGAGGCTAGATGAGATTTTCCTTAGCCAAGGAAAATATACAGTTGAGATCCTGTAGAGATTCAGGATGGTGGGATGCAATTCCATGGACACACCTATGGTTATGAATATGAAGCTCCTGAGTGATTCATCTTCAGATTTGGTTGATTCTATGATGTACATACAATTGATTGGATCCTTGATGTACCTAGTTAATACAAAGCTGGATATATGCTTTGCAGTGAACACATTGAGTCAGTACATGGTTGAGCCTAGACATGTACATTGGATAGCAACAAAGCATGTACCTGGATCGTACGATTGGATATGGACTCACATATGTCTCGGACAGTGCAATAAAGTTGCAAGGTTATACAAACTCTAACTAGGTGGAGAGTGTAGTGGATGGGAAAAGAACATCAAAATGTTGTTTCAGTTTGGGATCATGTATGATCTCATGGTTAAGTATAAAATAGAAGTTAGTGGCATTTAGTACAACAAAGGCAGAGTATATTGTAGCCAATGTTGCAAGTTGTGAAGCATTGTGTCTTCAGAAGTTGCTTGCAGGGTTATTTGATCTAAAGTTGGAGCCAACTTTGATATACTATGATAATCAAAGTTGTGTGAAGCTTTCAAAGAATCTAGTGCTTAATTACAAGTCAAAGCATATAGA
>ML816277.1:44549-55589 GCA_009831015.1 Picea engelmannii | reverse complement strand
GCCCTTGCTGCTAGAACCGGTGTAACTACTACTGAAGAATGATGGAAGACCTGGATGATCTTCCTGGTGATTAGGGTGTGTCTCTCAACACCAAAATCATCCAACTGGTGTCTTCCTCCTGGAATTCACTGAACTATCTCTCTTGAGATGCGCCTCTCTCCTCAATGACAAGTCAAAATCTACATAATGATGAATTAGGTCACTGACCCTTCTCTTATAGATGCCCAAAACCCTAATTCACTGTTGACTTCTAATTTTAGCTTGTCTGTTCTATTTTTAGCTCAAATTAGCTTAAAAGCGCTTTTAACCACTTTTAGTTCAATGTCACTTTCCGAACATAACACCTTTGATTAGAGTGACCTCTAGTAACCTTGTTTACCCCTTTCTAGCCCTGGCTATAGTCTAACAGAGCAGTTTAGACCATTAAGCCTCCTCTCTAGAGCTCCTATTTGGAAAGGGACATTACAGTCCTCCATTCCTGAAATTGTTTGTCCTTGAGCAATACCAATCCGGGGTGCTGCAACACCTACTCGCTCTCCCAAGTAGCGTCCTCTATTGGAAGCCCTCTCCATTTGATCATACACTCTATGATGGCCCTGCTCAGTTTCCGCTCTTGGAACTCCAATACCTTCTCCAGAACCAACTCCAACTGTCCCTCCTCATCTAATGGGGGAAGCTCCTCTTATGTGCTAATGAATTGTCCCACTTCCTTTTTTATGCAAGAAATGTGGAACACGTTATGAATCTTGCTCCCCTCTAGAAGCTCTAGCTCATAAGCAACCTCGCCTACTCGACACATGATCTTGTAAGGGCCATAAAATCTGGGCTTGAGCTTCTCGACCCCACTCTTCTTCAGAGATGGCTGTCTGTAAGGTTGGAGTCTCAAGAAAACCAAATCCCCAACCTCAAAGTTGCGCTCTATCCTGTGCCTGTCTGCATTCATGTTCTGTCGGTTATGTGTCGTCTGTAGGTTCTCTTTTAGAAACTTGAGAATCTATGATTCAATCCTTGGCCTTGGGAGCTCTGCCCTCCCCAAAAACCAAGTCTACCAAAGTGGGAGCATCATATCCATGCAATGCTCGGAAGGGTGTCATACCAATGGACATGTGGAAAGTGGTGTTGTAGAAATGCTCTCCTAAATGTAGCCACTTGACCCATGTTCTTTGTTGTCCACCTACATAGTTCCTCAAATATCCTTCAACCCACTTGTTGACGATCTCGGTCTACCCATCTGTATGAGGGTGATAGCTGGTGTTGGGTGTCAGCTCTATCCCCACCAATCTAAACAACTCTCTCCAGAATGTCCCAATGAACCAATTGTCCCTGTCACTGATGATGTTCCTCGAAAACCCATGAATTCTAAAGACCTCCCTGAACACTAACTCGGCTACCTGAACTACGTTGTACTCTGTCGGTATGGCATAGAAGTGAGCAAAATTGGTCAACCTGTCGACCACTACATAGATACAATCCTTACCTTGGACCTTGGGTAGGCATGTGATGAAGTCCATCGATATACTTTCCCATTTCTGCTCTGGAATGGGTAGTGGCTGAAGTAGCCCTATTGGAAGAGTATGCTCTAACTTCTATTGGCAAGTCTCACACTCAATGATGTGTCTCATAACATCTTGTTTGAGACCCTTCAATGAGAACCTCTCCTTGATTTGTCTGTAGGTTTTGAAAAACCCCTGATGGTCTGCTAGTGGTGAATCATGAATTGTTGTGAGGATCTTCTTCTTGAGCCCCGAATATGGCACCAAGTAGACTTTGTCCTTGGAGAATATGACATCGTCAATGACCCTATACATGTCATCCTGTATCTTCCCATCCATAAACTCACAAGAGAACTTGTTCTTGGAATATTCCACTAACAAGTGGGATTTTCAATTTGTTGAAATCTCCATCAAAGAACATGACGTAGGTCTCCTCGATAGTGCATCAGCCACAATGTTTTTCTTCCCCTTGACATACTCTATGTCAAAGTCGAATACTTGTACCTTCATCACCCATTTATGCTGGCACTCACTGAGGTCCTTCTGTTCAAGGAAATACTTCAAATTGTTATGATTTGTCTTGACCATGAATTTGTTGCCCACCAAATATTGTCTGAATTTGGTCAAGACATGCATGATTGCCAACATTTCCTTGTCATAAATGGAGTACAACCTCTCGGGCTGACTAAGCTTCCTGCTCTCGAATACAATGGGGTGTCTTCCCTACATCAAAATTGTCTCGATACCCTCGTCGGATGCGTCACACTCTAGTACAAATGGCAAGGTGAAGTCTGGTAATGCTAACACTAGACAAGTTCCCATGACTTCCTTCATGTGATCAAAGGCTTTCTGTGACTCCCCAGTCCAGATGAAAGTCCCATGCTTAGTAAGATCCATCAGTGGTGCTCCAAGTTGAGAAAAACCTCGGACAAACCGCATGTAATAGTTGCACAGCCCGAAGAAACTCCTCAACTATGTCACGTTCCTGGGCGTTGGCCAATCCAAAATGGCCCTGATCTTCTTCTGGTGCACTTGTACCCCATGTGCATTGATGATGTGGCCCAAGTAAAGTAGTTTTGTCATACCGAACTCACACTTGGACTCTTTGGCATATAATGACCGTGCCTACATGATGCTCAATACCTCATCCAAGTGCCTCATATGCTCCTTCCATGTCTTGTTGTAGACCAAGATGTCATCGAAGAAAACCAAGACTGATTTCCTCAACTAATCCCTGAATATGTGGTTCATGCAAGACTGGAATGTAGCTGGTGCATTGGTTAGCCCAAATGGCATAACCAGGAACTCGAAATGTCCAAAGTGACATCGAAATGACGTCTTCTCTATGTCCTGCTCTCAGATGTTGATTTGATGATACCTGGAGCGTAGATCAATCTTTGAGAAGAAAATTGCCCCATGCAGTTCATCCATCAACACGTCAATGCGCGGGATAGGGCACTGGTTCTTGATAGTTTTCTTGTTCAAGGCCTGGTAATCAATGCACATCCTCATGGTGCCATCCTTCTTTAGAACTAAGACAACTGAAGAGATGAATGGGTTGTTGCTCGATCTGATGTTTCCTATCGCTAGCAATTCCTTGATTGCTTTCTCTATCTCATCCTTGAGCCTCCTAGGATGGCGATAAGGGGTTGTGATCATAGGTTTGGCCCCCTTCTCCAACTAAATGGTGTGCTCAAACCCCCTGTCAAGTGGTCTCCCTGGTGGAATCGACCCAAAAACATGTTGATGTCGTCCCAACAAATTCATGATCTCTGTATGATACTGTTGTCGACTCTCTGAATCCTTCCGCATAGTGATCAAGCACTCTACCTCCCCATGTCTGAATATCCTCTCCATCCTCTTGGCCAAAACTATCCTCGGTGCTCCTGTCGACATACCTCTCAAAACAACCTTATTCCCGTCACGCTCTCTGAACCCCATCTCCAAGGTTTGGTAATCGGTGGTGATTTTTCCCAAGGTGATCATCCACTAGACTCCCAACACCACATCTGTGTCAGATAGGTCAACCACGTAAAATGTGTCTCTCACTGTGTAGTTGCCTAACTTTATCTCCAAGTTCAGAACTCTGTCTAGACACTCCACTGTGTGGCCATCTTCTATTGCAACATCAAACCCCTCAAACTCCTCTGTCTGAAGTGCCCGTCTTGATACCAATGAAGTCTTGGGTGGCCCGACCATCTATCAGGGTGATTACGCGTTGCCCTTGAATAGTCCCTTTGATCTTGAGGGTATCATACCTGAGAACACCAGAAAGGGTCGATATGACTCCTACCTTTGTTGGTTTTCGTCTGTTAGCCTGCTCAGGAGGTTGTGGAACTATAGGTGGGTGGGCTCCTGCACGTGTCGGTGGTCTACGGGGAGGCTACTCCTCTACCTGTGTTGACTCCTCTGAGCTAGTGGATCCATTGCCCTGCTCCTCCTCCTCACTGTCCACACTGTCTACTTCCACCTCAATATAATGAATCTCTCCCTTGCCCATGCACTTGTGGCCTGGGACCCAAGGGTCTCTGTAGTTGAAGCAAAGCTTCTTCCTCATAAGCTCTCACCTCGTCTCATCATCCAACTTTTCCTTTCTCTTCCATTCTCTCTGGAATGGATTTCTGTCTTGATCCTTCTGTGGTACGAAGGGTTTGGAAAAGGGTTTAGTCTTTGGCACTGAGTCTGCCAAATCTCGAGTTCGTAGGATGGCATCCTACAAGGTGTGAGGTATGTATGCCTTCACCCATCCTCTCAAAGGCTCCATGAGTCCCTCTGTGAATAAAATGATCAGCTTGGGCTCTGATATATCTATCACTGCCACTACTACCCGCTGAAACTTTGTGATGAACGCCTCTGTTGTGCCAGTTTGTCTCAACTGGCTAGATCCCTGAAGTGGATCTCGAGATCCCTCCTGTCAAACCTGTCCACGAGTCTCTCTTTGAACTCCCTGTAGGAGGTGATGTCACTGTGACCTAACATCACCAGTCCATTATGCCACCACTCGTGTGTCTCACCCTCCAAGTGTAGGGTAGCAAAACTGATGGCCTGTGTCTTGGTCATCTAGTTGAGCTTATAGTATGTATCTAGCTTTTGTACCCAAGCTCTGGTGGTGCATTTGGATGATCCGTCAAAAGAAGGTATGGTGAGTTTACCAACTTTCCAGATGAAATCAATATTATGCTCCTATTGTTGTTGTTGTCCTCCTCTCTATCGCTCTCTAGGGTGGTTCCTAAGTCTAAGTCCACAATACTCGACTAGGGTCATGTCCTGATGGAAGTCACAACCCAATGTTGCATACTCCCTCCTATACTCTGCAATGTCCTATGCCTGAGTGGGTGGCCTCTATGCTATTGGTTGTTGTACTGCTACTGGAGGTGCCCTCTGGAAACTGGGGAACAATGGCCTGGGAATCCTACTCGAAGAGGTGTATGTGAGAGTAGGAGATTGAGGTCTACTACTTGCCCCTGAGTTCCCTTGTGCTGCATGTGGGGCTTGTGTGCCCGGGGTGCCCACTATGGCCAGCCTATCGACCATCTACGCTAAGGACTGAGTCATGGCCTACTGACTGACTACCATATTGTCGAGTACCTGCATGAAGGATGCTTCTGGGTCCATGGGGGCTTTACCACCGCCCTCTAGTCTCTCATATTTGCCTCCTAACATCCTCTCTGCCTCATGCTCTGCCCTTCTCTCTGCTTCCCTTTGTGCCTCTTTGCCTTCCTCTAAGCTAGGAGGAAAAGGGGGAAAATCATATCTAGATCTTCCCTCCTTGCGTTCGTTGTAAGTGACATATTTGTCACCTATGAGCTCACGACCCCCAGGGTCCTCTGCTACACTCATCGTCTTTAGTCACAGGTTGGTAGGACTAAAGCTCTAATACCACTGTAATGTTCCTGACTTGGCTAGTCTAGGAAAACTCAGATAATCTGATGTATTTACTGTAGATAATTCATTGTTACAACATATAAATGACTATATAGATGATAAATGAGACAAAAGACCGCAAATCTTATATTATGATATCTTTGTGAGTACAATGTCAAATGCAGCTGAATAAAAATGAATCACTCAACTAGATCAAATGACAAAAGGATCTTAGTTGGAATACAATAAGCAAACTAAATGATAATACCTGATAATAGATGAGCAATACAGGATCAATGGATGAGCTGAAACTATGGCAGCTCACATGGTAATTGTTGAAAGTCCGGAAAGTTCGCCCTGGTGGCTAAACCTCTCGAAATGGCCTGGAAACTGTCACAAATGGAGCGCCCTGCTCTAGCTCTCAATCCTGGTGACTGACCGACCCCTCTGGAGTCTGTTGGTGTGTCTGGACCCCAGATGGATCCCCCTGAGGATATGCGCCCCTCTCTCACTGGAAAACTGTGCCCTAGTGATTCCACTCTCAGAATCGACTGAGATGTGTCTCAAAATGATCGCCTTGGCCTACTGTGAAATGGGTCGGAAGGGTTTCCCTGGATCTGATCTGATGATTGCTCGAGAACCCCGAATGTGTCCACCCAAAGTGTTGCACTCCCAAGTTTGGTAAATGCGCCCCAGATGATTACTCTCTCGAAATCTGACGAGGAACCAGGCAAAAGATGTGCCTTGCCTTCCTCTCGACTGGGTTGGAGGCGAATCTCTGAAGTCTCCTTGGATGGGATGGGTCGATCCATTGAACCTTCTCAGAAGTTGCGCCCTCACCCTGAATAAGTGTTCCCTTGCTACTAGAACCTGTGTAACTCCTGTTGAAGAATGATGGAATACCTAGATGATCTTCCCGCTGACTAGGGTGTGTCTCTCAACATTGAAATCAGTGAACTGGTGTCTTCCTCTTGGAATCCACTGAACTATCTCTCCTGAGATGCGCCTCTCTCCTCAATGACAAGTCAAAATCTACATAATGATGAATTAGGTTGCTGACCCTTCTCTTATAGCTCCCTGAAACCCTAATTCGTTGTTGAAACCCTAATTCACTATTGACTTCTAATTTTAGCTTGTCTATTCTATTTTTAGCTCAAATTGTCTTAAAAGCGCTTTTAACCACTTTTAGCTCAATGTCACTTTCCGAACATAACACCTTTGACTGGAGTGACCTCTAGTAACCCCGTTTACCCCTTTCTGGCCTGGCTATAGTATAACAGGATTGTTTAGACCATTAAGCCTCCTCTCTGGAGCTCCTATTTGGAAAGGGACATTACACACTAGCATTGCCACCATACTCTCCTCCCTCATCCAAGGTATCTAGTCCAAAAGATAATTTGCTAGTGTGGTGGATGAACCCTCAAGCGAATCACCATCATCAAAAGTCGATGACTCTAAGACTAATGCATTAAGATCCAAGTTGGCCAATGCCAACTCAAAGGTGTTGTCCAAATCTATATCATCAAGAAATATATCCCATGTCTTTGTCCTTCCCTTGAACTACTCTTCCATAAGACAAAAGTTGGTCTACACATACACCAATGTCTCTACTCTAGACTACTTGACCATGCTCTTCTTCAAAGTGTCCATATTCTTGTATGTCCTCCGACTCCTCTTGCAACAAGAGGATGAAATAACCTAAGAGAGAATCCTCATGGCTAGTTGTTGTAGAATAGTTCATGTTGCCCCATGTGTTTCCCACAAAGCATGTGGCTTGTTAAGACCCCTATATTTGATCACATCATAGCTTTTGAATCTCTCAAATGCAATGGAAAACTCTACAAATCCCTCCTCAAAGTCATCAAGATCTCGAATCTTGATAGATCATGCTCAATGTGATCCTCCTCCTCTTCAAAATCTCCATGTATGAGGGAATTTTCCTATAGGCCCAACATTGAGCCACTCATCATTGTAGTACTTGGGATTCAATGACTGAGCTAAGTAACACAAAGGCGTGCAATTCTTCTCTCAGCTACAAAGCATAATATCTTGTATCATTTTGAATCAGATCATACTAATGTCCCACACTAAAGAAACTCATTCTCAAAAGTAAATGGCTTCACGACCTCAATCATGGAGTCCCACCCCTTGTGAACATCTCCCAAGATGCCTTGGTCTATATCTGCAAACTAAAACAATGAAAAGATGGGATCCATGATCTTAATGGTAAGGTCTACCAAAACCTACAAGCAATCATCCAACACTGTGTCCTTGACCATTTTTGAAGTATTTAGATATAGTTTTTTCTAGAAAGCCCAATACTATGAAGTAACCATGGATGCAATAGTGTTCATATCCCTTACCTCTTAAGCATGATGAATGAAGAGGAAAAATGAGTATCTACAATCTTCAACAATGATATATGTGCAAAGGTTTTATAGACTAGGAAGCAAGAGTGTGGTTTTGTGCAATAGATTTAAGTGCTAAATTCAAAGCATGGACAATGCAAGGTGTCCAAAATACTTGTGGATAATAATTTAGTTTCCAAAATCAAGTTAGCATCCTTGCAAACAAGTGCATTATATGTGATAATTTGAACACATGTTAACATCTAAATCTTCAATGACTTTAATTGACAACTTAGTCATATACAGTATAATTTTATACTTTCCATGATCCTATTTCGCTTTCAAGAAGACCCATCTATCTTTCTGTTATCTTTTTAGCTCAGGAGGTACTCCACATGTTTTGTCTTGTATGCGGATGTTACCTTAATGTTTACACTACCAGGCACTTAACTTTGTAATAGTTTTTATAAAGTTGTAAAAGTGGTTCTTTTATTAAAGTGACTTTTTAATAAAATGTACATTCTAATTTTAATGTGACTTTATTTTTATAAAGCACTTATGTAATAAAGTGAAAATCACTTTAAATTTAAATGAGACATTTTGGAGAGAATGGATCATGACCCTTGATCTTGAAAAAAACAAGATCTAATCTTGGCCTTTGGATTTAGGGTTGAGGAAGGTGAAAAGACACTTTGGAGAGAAAATGTCATTTTCCGATTATAAAATAATGTATTGGGTAGTGAGCAAGACACACCGAGAAGACGAGAGGAGTTGAATTAGAAAGATTTTACGAGTAAGCTTGAGAGAGGAAACTAAGCAGCTTGAGAGGGTACATTTCCCAAGGAGAAAAAGGGCACAAATCCCAAGGCAACTTTTTGTTTGTAGTGTTGTTCCATTTTTTGTTATTGGGTCGTACTGTATGGATCCGTACAGTCCATACAACAAGAAGGGCACGGTTTTTGAGGCAACCTTTGGCATGAAAACTGAGGCATTTTTTGGAGATCTTGTTGTTGTTGGGTCGTACTGTGTAAGCTGTACAACACTCTGTTGGGCACATTTTTCGAGGCACAAATTTGGAGGAGGTCGTACAGCTATACGAACTTGCATATGTTTTTCAGGTTAGAATTGTTGGGACTGGTTGTTGTGGCTGTGAGGTATTTTCCTTGGCTGGAAATGTGTTATTTTCTTGCTGTTATGTACTTTCCTGACGCTGAATAATAGATCTCTCTCTCTCTCTCTCTCTCTCTCTCTCTCTCTCTCTCTCTCGTTGGGTTTCCCCGCATTGGGGTTTTCCCTGACATTTGCCTAAATTTCTGAGTGTTATGGGTTGTCCACTGTGTTATTTCTGCTGCTATTTTGCTTAGCAATGTGTATTTATGCTTAAGACATTTATGAAATTTATGAAGACAATTGTCTCTAGGTTGCTAAGTGTATGGCAAAAATTTTACTTGCTGATTTTTGTCATTAAAAATCTACATGGTATCATAGCTTTGTCTCTGATAGTAGCTAGGGTGATTTTTGGGCAAAAGGGTGTGATTGTTTTCCTTGAGTTGTGACAGTGAATATGGCTGCAAGCATTAGATATGAGGATCGGTTAGATGACATTTCCAACTACTTGTAGTGGAAGGTCTGATTGTCAGTCGTTCTCAAGGAGAACAAAATTTATAATTATGTCAACTCTATTGTAGCAGCTCCTGCAACAGATCCTGTTGCTTTGGACTTGCATGAGATCAAGGAAGCCAAAGCTTAGAGGATTATTCTGGATGGGATGAAGGATCACCTTATACCACACTTGGCTTTGAAAAATATTGCCATGGAGATGTGGGATGTACTTAACAACTTGTTCGAGGCGAAGAATGAGAGCCAGAAGATGGCCTTAAAAGCTAAGTTGCATGATACCAAGATGGGTAAGAGGGGCCTGAGACAGCTGCTACAACAGCCATGGAGGACTTTGCTTCTAAGTACAAAAATAAATTTTCTTTGGTGACCCTTGTTTCCAGTGTCAACAGCGAAGGATTTGGAGGTGATATCAGATGGATTGCGAACAGTGGAGCCTCTAGCCATATGATGGGAATCTGGCTAGTATTCCTAGATTTCACAGAGATTGATCTTGGCCAACAAGTGGTAAATGAAGGTGGCATGGCAAGAGTTGTACGTGGAGTTGGGAATGTCAGATTCCAACTCGAGTTTGGGGGACTCTTGGAGCTTGATGGAGTTCTCTTTGTTCTAGGGTTGAGGGTTAACTTGCTCTCAGTCTCAACCTTCAAGGATGTAGGATATTGCATATTGTTCAAGAGGGAACATGTCTTTATTTACAAGCAGGGAGTGGACCCGAGAGAGCTGCAGTTGATTGGTAGCCGGGTGGACAGGTTGTATATATTGAGAGGACAACCTTCGATGTATGATTCAACGTCGGATGAAGAGCGCGAGGAGGCTTCTGAGACTATGGTGGCGCCAAGGATTCAGTCTTGCATTCCGAGAGAAGAGAGCGGGTCTCTTCTGAGCACTGGCAAAAGGCTCAGCCAGGTTGATCGAACCAATGCTCAAGATGAAGTGAGCTCAGGGTTCCAGGATGTTGGCAGGAGAAATCCTCTAGTTCGAGTTCTGTGCAGGTGTTGAGGATGGCTCCAGGTTCAGAGGGAGCTCCTACAAAGCACAGTGTGATGGGACCAGATAATGGAGATGGCAGCGAGTACATCCCTTGCTAAGAGGGAGTGTTAGCTTTTTAGCTCGGGAGGTACTCTGCATGTTTTGTCTTGTATGTGGATGTTACCTTAATGTTTACACTACGAGACACTTAACTTTGTAATAGTTTTAATAAAGTTGTAAAAGTGGTTCTTTTATTAAAGTGACTATTTAATAAAGTGTACCTTTTAATTTTAAAGTGACTTTTTAATAGTGTACCTTCTAATTTTAAAGTGGCTTTATTTTCATAAAACAATTATGTAATAAAGTGAAAATCACTTTAAATTTAAATGAGACATTTTGGAGGGAATGGATCATGACCCTTGATCTTGAAAAAGACAAGATTTAATCTTGGCCTTTGGATTTAGGGTTGGAGAAGGTGAAAAATCACTTTGGAGGGAAAATGTCATTTTCAGATTATAAAAGAATGTATTGGGTAGTGAGCAAGACACACTGAGAAGACGAGAGGAGTTGAGTTAGAGAGATTTTCTGAGTAAGCTTGAGAGAGGAAAGTGAGCAGTTTGAGAGGGCACATTTCCCAAGGAGAAAGAGGGCACAAATACCAAGGTGACTTTATGTTTGCAGTGTTGTTCCATTTTTCTGTTATTGGGCCGTACTGTACGGATCCATACAATCCGTACAACATGAAG
>ML816276.1:246130-263301 GCA_009831015.1 Picea engelmannii | reverse complement strand
AAGAAAAATTTATAACCCTAATATTATGACGGTTAAATTTATAACCCTAATATAAGAAATAACAATGTTGGGGTTAAATTTCTTCAATGATTTCTATTCAACTCCAAATAGACTAAACATTGTTAAAATTCTTAAACTTTCATTTTACTTCCCAAGATTCATATTTTTTGTTCCTCACATACACCTTTCTCTTACTCCTCTTCATCCTACATTACTCCTACCTCATGTCCCAAAATCCACCTCCTTTACATCCCGCTTTACCCCTATTCCAGTTATATACAAATTCTTAGATACAATTTGTGAGTGAAAATGAGGTGGGACCTCTCAACTCCACTCAGCTCACTTGAATACCTCAATGACACGTCAATTGCACAAGAGAGTAGTCTAAAGAAATAGTGTGAAGAATCATAAGGGTATTGTTAATGGAACAATGGATCCTAATAGGCTAGTGAAATATATCCATAGAAATACTTGGAAACATGTGGAAATCAACCCACATAAAAATCATGGAGACAATTAAGAAGGGGAAAAGAAATAAGTGGGGAGAAAAGCGATGGTGGAGAGAATAAAAAGGGAGGTGGAAACTTGGTTGGTGATGAATCCAAAGTTGGAGGTGAAGACAAGAAATCTCCAAGAACTCATTAATGTTTTGGTAAGAATTCGTAGGCATGACTATTACTAGCATAGGTCCATATTAACCCTATACTTATCAAGCATTGAGAGTTGTAGATGCTACACCTCTTCCCATGGGCCTGTGGGCAGAGTTTCCTTTCATGTGGGAAAATTTTCCTTTCTATGTGCCTAAATGACTACCATATAAAATGATTGTGCCTCTCTAACGCGTGTGATGAATCTTGATGTGTCACACTCATTAGAGAGGCACAATCCTCTTATATGGTGGTCACTTAGGCACATAGAAATGAAAGTGGGAAGAGTTTCCTTGGTATGTGATGAAATGTCCACCTTATAAGAGGATTGTGCCTCTCTAATGAGTGTGAGACACATAGATGTCTCACACTCATTAGAGAGGCACAATCCTCTTATATGATGGTCATTTTGGCACATTGAAAGGAATTTTTTCCCAAAGACATGTCGTTAGCTTTTTAGCATCTACAACTCCACTCACAGGCTTGTGGAAAAAGTTGTGGATGCTACAACTCTACCCACAATACTGTGGGAAGATTTGTAGACAACAAAAATCTATCCTCAGGCCTATGTGGAAGAGTTTTCCAGAGGGATACCTAATAACATGCTCAATAATTGGAATTATTCAATGTTGAGTGACGTCCAATACATCGAATGGATCAATGGAGAGATTGAGCCAATGTTTGAGATAATGGTGGCACAAGATCTAACAAATCCTCCACATATCCCTACCATATATAGCATAAAATAAATCCCTTTCCAGTATCGCAATTGGGCATGGAAGAAACCCAAGAAGCAACTAATATAGGAAGTGATGATACTAATGTACAAGACCTCCTATACTAGTTCCAGGAAGCAAGGGAAGAGGTCCTTGGATGGATAACCAGTGCAAAGTCAAGGAGGGAAGTAGAAACTAGAGGTATACAAATTTCTTTAATGTGGCATGAAAACATTATTTCTTACCAACAATTTAAGTCTCAATTTCTCAAAATGAAACACATGGATACCATACAACAGCTAAAAAATAAGAACTTAACCCTAATAGCAAAGATGGAGGGAGTAAGTGCAAGTTTGAAAAAAATGTAGTTTTAGAGAGATCTATCATTAGAGTAGATAAAGTTATGGAGGAGATGCTATCTTATATACCCCCATCAACAAACACCATCAACAAGGAAGAAACCCAATAAGCATACAAAGAAACTCTTGCATTCAAACCATTGTCACATGATGCAAACATAAGCTAACACATGGAATGGGATAGACAACAATTGTTGCACACATGTTGTTTGTGCAAATTGGTTGGTAGTTTAGAAGTAAAAATCATTGTGGATATGACCATAATAAAGAAACACCTTTGACATAATTAAAGTTATAATGTTTGATCCAAGTAAAAATCCATTAAAAATTGGAAATTATACAAGAAGGGTTAGACAAAAATAATATGTGTGGCCCTTTATTTCAATCAACGAAGGGTGTATGGGGCTAAATATGATCTCTTTTGAACTTGTTCATTATTTTTGAATCCCTTTGAATACTTACCTAGACAAGGAGGCTCATGCCCATTCAAAGAAACCCATTCACAAGAAGAGATAGAGAGCTCAAGCTCGCGGTTAGAGATAGCTCGCAGAGGGCACATGGAGAGAGATCACTAGCTGCAATGTTAGAGAGAGATCACAGAAGGCACTGGGAGAGAGCTCACAACTTGCAGGGTTACAGAGATCTCGCGGAGGGCACCGACCAGGAGAGAGCGCTCGTGAAGAGAATGGTAAGTTGTTGAAAATACTTCTCTGTATTCTCATAAAATGCCTTAGGGTGATCAGTGATGTCTTGAGCTTGGAATTCATTATGAATGTGGAGGATAATAGTGGTGTCCATGTTGACCATTCCCAACTTCTGTAGATCTCCCATTTGATCTTGAACAAGTGAAAAGGGCTCTTGATTCTACGCCATCCAAAGCTTATGCTCTTCAAGAAAAAATTATAACCCTAATATTATGACGGTTAAATTTATAACCACAAGGGAGGATTCCTTGGTGACCTCAAGGGATCGAATAACAAGTTTGATATCCAATCCTAACACCCCCTATCTTAATCACTTGTGAGTTGGTCTAGGTCTAGGATTTGTAAGGTGATTGTTGTCATCAAATTGTCCAAAAACTCTTAGGGTAAAGTTACATGAGAAAAATTCCCAACATAATAGGATACTAGAAAGAGCAACACTATGGTAATCACTATGAGCTTACTGTGATACTAGTAATGAACTAGTGTTACATCTTGATTGATTGACTATTTCTGTCATTAATGGTTTTACAGGACGCACAAGAAAATAGGTATTTTTTAGATCTATCTTCATTGAGTGAGGGAAGTTCAGGTAGAATAGAGGAAAGTGAGACATCTAGTAGGTCTAACAAGAGGAGATCAACTAAAGGTGAGAAGATCAAAAGAAAATGCCATAAACACATGGATTTTTTTTCTTTTGAAAGGGGCATCATGTTCTTATGATCATGAGAGAATAGATGAAATCGAGGTGCCCTTCAGGTACAAACATATAGTGAAACAATGGGTACCCAAGGATCTTCCTGAAATAAACACTGAATTTTGTGTAAATGAAAGGATATATCGGATTGCTCCATCGTCATTACCTGGTTTGGGGATATTTTCCATGGATGGCATAAAGGTTTGTTGTGACAGATTAACTCAATTGATGGAGTATGTCAGACCCTCTTATCTCTACAAATATTGGATACGAATAGTCCAATATACAAAAAGTATGTGAAGATATGGCTTGGCTGCAAATTATATACAACTAAAAAACAATGATCAAAATAAAGGAGTACCTATCTACATTGACGGAAGGCCAAAAGCAATGAGGAATATTGCAGGGTTTATAAACAATACACAACCCACGACCACAAATAAGCGACTCCATTGCGTATTTGAGGGGCATGAAGGAAACTATGTATTCGTATGTGTAATAAAATTAATAGCTGTGGGGGAAGAGATATTGATTTATTACAATTTGAATCGAATAGATAAATATGCTGCTATTATGGGGGCGGTACATATACTAATTTACCCAACCTATAAGCAATGACTCTCATATTTTATGATTTTCATTATGTTCTATTTTTGTTATCAAAATTTGAATTTCTCATAAATTTGAGTTTATTTCTCATGATAATGATCATGGTTCTAATTTTACTGTGATGTGGCAGGATGATTGTGGTAAATCAATAGAGGCCTCAAAACAGGTAAATGAACAACAATTTTTGAATTGCATTTAATGTGCATTTCATTTATGTGGCGATCAATTATTTTATTTGTTTACATAACTGAATTATCATTTATTTTGTCGAATATGTAGTCGGCGGGACATTATGTTGGAGATGATTCTCTTGCCGAAAGGGATTTGTATGAATCCCCCGACCCTATGATTTTAATAAGGAAAATGATCAATAAAGGAAACAAGGAACTATCTCACTTGTTAAATATTCTATATCAAAATCTTGAGGTCGAAGAAAGGATCATAGAAGTTATGACAAAGCTTAAGACATATAAGGTAATAGCCATAATTTCAAGTTGTTTTATTTTTATGTCATAAGATCAATTATGAAAGATTAATTTGAAACTTTTACATTATCTAAACGAAAAAATGGTTTCTTTCTTATATAGAGATTTTTGGATCCTGTTGATACCGACATGCATGGTATCGATAGTAGTGTCACTTCACAGACACCACAGAGTCCCAACATAGGCCCTCATATAGCTTCCAGTATGAAGCTATTCATATCCCCACCTTCCACAACATTAGGTGGGAGCCATAACAAACCCACTGAGGAAGCGGCCACACAAGTAGGCTCTGGAGGTGGTGACAGAGATGAGGCCAATGATTTGACAAACTATATGGTTGATTTTCCTAAAGAAATATGTGTGACCAACATAGGGACCCTTAACGACACCTTTATGGTCAACAAGGGAGGGCTTCCATTAAAGAAATTTAAAGTCCCAGGTAATTTTTAAATTTTTATTTTTTTCATGTTCTCTATGTAGACAAATATAAATCATCTAAATCATTATTTTTAAATCAATAATCATATAATCATTTTGTATGTAGGGAACAACGATTTTTACAGGTCCTTGGAGAATAAGGCTTTTCTTATTTTTGGGCCCACCATATGGGAGACGTGGAATTCCCAAAATCCAACCTCAAAAAAGAAATGATGGATTATCTAGAAAACCTTTTTGGTGTAGATAGTTTTAATAAGACCTTGGCCATGTCCGTAGTTGGACAATATTTAAAATAAATGCAAGAAACATATAGGAAGCACTTGAAACAAAATGATAGGTACGATCATCCTCTGATGATTCCAGAGAGCAAGTGGAAGGCCCTCATTGAAGACGCAAAAGAGAACAAATTGACAAATGAAGGAAAAAAACCCTCTGGTCCCAGAGGGTAAATTACAATTTCAATTCAATACCTTCAATTTTTTTTAGATGTAAATAAAACTGTGGTATATATTAACATACTTTAATCTTTTGATGATAGGTTGATTGACATGTCAAAGGCCACAAAATAAAGGCTTTCCAAATGTGGCGAACACAAGCTAGGCTAGGGCGGCTACTTGAAGTTGCAGTCACGAATTGGAAGTACCTAAATATCTTATTTGTATCGCCTTAAAACTTTTAGGTAATTCCAACGAATAACATAAAAAATACATACTCTTATGCAATGTAGGCTGACAAGTTTGGTACTAAAAACACGGAGGAAGACCTCAAGCTTGGTTACAAGTATGGCTATAAAGCGGTAGTTAAACACCGAAAAATCTTGGGGCAGATACCAAGAACCACTTTACAATTTAAGGTAAATAAAATTCAATCCAGATTTACCTTTATTATCAAAATAATATAGTCATGTTGGATATTATTAATATTTACAACATTGTTTTAAGGGGAGTAGCACTATCAACGAATGCACTAGTCCTATTGGAGAGCAGTGCGTTGATAACAGTTTGCAACCAGAAGATGATTTCGATCCTAGTCAATCCCAATTTTCCACGGAGGTGCAACTACATGATGGTGCTACGACTGAGCTGGCACATGATGGTAATATGGATGTATTTTAATCATATACTTAATAATTTTGTAGTTATACAATTTGTATTTCTATTTTTTTTTAATTATACATTTATGATTGTCCTTATAAAGTTTGTGGTCTCAACGACAAATAATGTTGTACTTGAGTCTTGTACAGGTGAAGATGAGCATGCGGGAGCAACCATTCCAACAGTGTTGACCAGTGCACTAGGTAAATAAATACATTTCATGTGTTTTTTTTAATATTACTGAACTAGTTCAATGATATTTAAAAAATGGCCATTTAAATTTTGTATTTTTTTCTTTTGTAGGTGATGCCTCATCACAACGACCTCCATTACATTGTGAGTACCCTATGACTAGGCATGCTCTGCGTGATAGGAAGCAATCACAATCATATTTTGAAGAGAACCCAGAGAATGGAGACATAGATATTGATGAAATGATTAGTAACTATAGGGCTAAGAAGAAGAGGCCGACTAAAAGTACTAAATGATGATGTACATGAATATTTTAATATTTTAATATATATGTTTGGTTTTACTGTAAATATTTCAATAGATTTATATGTTGGGTATTTGGGAATTGAGAGTGATGTGAGGGGGGAGGAGGGGCCATAAGAGATTATGCCTTCACATGGTTGGCCCTGTTCAATAGAGAATAATTTATTAGAGTCGTTTAATCTTGGAGAAAACCTCCCTCGATCCAACATAGCAACAACAAAGTCAATGTTGACTTGGTTGTTGCTACTTCAAATCAAGGGAGGCAGTTTGATCAAATATTAGACATGTGGCTCCAATAAATTATTCTTGAAACCAATAGGATCTCATTCAGGTATGTTCTGACACTCTCGTAAAAATGCATATTAGAGTAAATAATGCGCTACAAATTTACTTGTATTATTTTTTAGATATTTATGGATGTTGAATGATTGTGGCAGGTACTTTAAGATCTTTCTTCATCGATTGAGTGAAGAGCAAGACTAACAGAGGGCCATACAGTGGAAGAGAAACACATGGGGCCAACCGTTTCAAGTATGTTGTTGACCAACTCATCAGATCATGTGCGATTTCTCCTTTTAGCATATAATTTTATATAGCCATCAATTCTAGTTATTTTAATTTAGATCTGTTTATTTCTTTTTAAATATAATATAGCTAAAAATGTGTGTAGTGAATAAATGGAGCATCCTTGGCACCTACAAGTGTCAAATTGGTTAATATGGATCTATTACCAAAGCTAGTAGATATGAATTAGAAGTTGTGTATTGGGAATAGTAGGGGGGTTGGCATGCCCTAAGAACATTGTTAATTATAATTAAACTAAGGAATGACTGTAGAAAATAAAATATTTGGAGAAATCAATTCACATCTTGCAAAGTTAAAACGTCATGGCCTTCTACTCAATTTTGATTGCTTTATGTGTTACTTGTATTTATCTAATCTGCATGGAATGGAAAACTACTGCAATTTTCCTCTCCTTTTGATGAAAACAACTGAGATACAGTTGTATTCTCATTCAGTTTGCTAGTTATTATGCATTCCAAAATTGTGAGGTAGTTGCTATTGTAGTGCATAAACCATTGTTCATGTGAGGCAGGTTTTGTACAAATTTTCTTCTTAACAATTTTATTTTCCTCTGCTCATGGTTTCATTTTTTTTTGCTGCGTAAGGCACATAATAGATATAGTTTTTCTTCTTTTATTTTTCCTTGTTCTTCTCTTTCAACAAATACTGAGAATGACTAAGACCAAGTTCTAATTTTGTCTCAATGTTTTATAGTCTTATTTTTTCCAAAAGTAAGTTTGTAATATGTGTGCAAGTTTTAGATGTTTCTTTAGAGCTGGTCATGCCCATAATAATTGTTGGAGAATGATATGGTTGTGTAGAACCTAGGTGAAGATATAGGGCATTGGAAAAAAAACACAGATCCTGGGATAAAGATGGTAAGAATTCAAGATTGTGGTATGTTGACAATCCAACATGAAATGAGGCCTAATCTTCACACCTCGATTCCAAAAACTAATATGGATTCAAGTAGGCGAGATGAGAAACCCAAGGCTTTGCACATTATATGCATTATGATTATACTTGAGAAAATAGGAGAGAGAATAGAAGACTTATATTGATATTCTCACGATGGATGTTAACATTGGAGGCCAATACTTATAGTGAGCCTCTTGCACAATTAAAATGAATTACCAACAAACTACACAGAAGACTTAACAACATTAATAGGTTAACCACTAATATGTCCCTAACATAAACATCATAAGATTATATATGATGACTAATGATTTACATGAAATTCTCATAGTACAACTAACATAAGATGTTATCATGTCACTAACATACAATATCATCATGTACTCATAAAAACATGGCCCTCAAGCCAGTTTCTTCACCAACTAAAGAAGAATGTTACCCTTAGCAGAAGAGGTGCCATCTTGAAATTATTTACCATCCATTCACCTAGGAGCATACCAAAAACACTTAACCTACTTAATGGCTTTTGATGATGACTCCACAAACAATATTTGGTAAGCCACAAGGTGACTTTAAACTAGTTGGTGATGGGGAGGAGACTTAAGTCAACCACAATATCTATGCCACTTTTGACGAACTCAAACAACTTTTCAATTTTTGTTTATCACTTAGTATGTTGTTTTCCATACCTTCAACTTATGTACAATACCTTTTTTGCAAATGCTTCAAAAAACATGCCAAAGAGACTGGATTGCATAAAACAAAAATTCTTCATCTTAGATGTCATGTTTGAGAGGTAGCTCTTTCCACAAAATCACACGGGACTTCCACCTGGCCTTGTCCCTTTGAAATCATGTCATTCAACCTGATTCAGGTAAGGCGGACCACATTGAGAATGGGTTCTTGGTGGATGACTTAATATTACATCAACCATCAACCTCACAAGTGAACCATTACCACATTGGCATAAGTACAATATTTGAATTTTCTCTTCCTCTACTCAGATGACGGATTTCTAACCTTAACAATGCCTTATAGATTTTCGTGTAATAATATCATTTTCTATCATATTATACTTACTTTTGATCCTTTTTAGTCATTTATAAATACTAATATTTTATTTTTCACTCTTACATTCTACTTCTAAAATTTGCATGATCTACTTCCAGATCTTCTACTTCATCTGAACATTCAGGACTACATACATGTCCATCTTCTTGTACATACTACAAAATACATAAATTCAACATGTTATTCTTGAATATCAACATTAGTAACAGATGCACATGCATTCAATATATTTAGGGAAATAGAAGGCATGGTAATACAATATATTTACTGGTGGCAAATCCCTGGTTTGTAGCACTATGAGTGCAAAATAGTCGACAAATGCTACAAACACCTGTAGAAGACAATTTGCACTAAAATATTTGATTGGATTTTGACCTGGAGGTTGCCATATTTGTTGCTTCTGAACCAAAAGTGTTGCTTCCAAATATTTGCGATGATACTAATCATGCTTCATATCATTGCCTTCTTACTTAGCCTTCTATGTCACTATGTTCACATGGTTCAAAGATCTTTTAGGCATAAGTATAGACATCTATGCTAGTGATATATTCGGGACTTTTGTATCATCTTACTGTTGGAGAGGTTTTGATACCCGAATCTTCACATGCAAACTTTCATTCTCTTTAGGAAAGAACAGAGCATAAGAAAAATTGATATGGCCGAGTTCATGTAGATCACTTTAACTGATGTTGGTTGTATGATTTGCTCTTATCAATGTTCTGATAACCATATTCATCAACCTCTGAACATATAAAGTACAAATAATTTGGCTAGACTTCTTCGACCTTTTGGAATAGGCATCACAACCATTCACCTCACTCTCCTTGATATAAATATTTTCATGTGGATAGAGGCATAGAACAAACATACCGTGTTTTTTATGGTACTTTCTTAAACCAACATTTTTTATGACGGTCTTCATTGGTGATTGAGAGGTTATGGACAAGATGTCCCAAGTCAAAAAAAAAAAAATGAGGACATGCAATAAGAAGATTTAGGTCTATCATCTTCAGGGTGAGATCAGGGTGACCTCATGATAGACCTAAGGTACACATGTTCTTTTGCTTGGAGATAGTTTATTTTGATGGTTGTGGATCCTCTTTCCCCATCATGGTGTTGCATGAGATGTTATACATTGATTCATTGGCTTATGTGGTTGATTGTTTCAGTGCATGTTTATCTCTTCATGGTTACACTTGATGCTCAGATGGATAGAGGTGATATTATTTTGGTGCTATGATATGACATTGATGGGAGGGCCATCTTGTGGTTTATTCACATTACATTCCTTTGGTTGATTATTATGGTTTTCTTATGCCCATATGATTCATTTAGAAATTTTCATATTTGTAATTGAATTCCCCTCATGTTACTTCAGTGCCCTTGTTCACTAGATGATTTCAAGCACATTGTGATGGGATTGAATTTCGTTCCTAGTAGAACACTCTCATTCATATAATGGAAAGAAGTGTGGCCTAGTCATGTATTATGTTCTATCCTAGCCTACTTTTATCTATCTGTATATCTACCATTGGAGGTTGTGGTATTTGAAGTTTTCTTATTCACCTTATTCACCTTGAGTTTTGGCATGTACTTAGTGCATATTTCAGGGCACTTGGATATTGATTTGCCAACATAGTTTCATGATTGATCTACAACATCATAAGCATAATTTCCAGCATAATAATAGACCCTGCAAACCCATAGGAAGACAATCATATACAACGCTATATGAGTACTCTATTGACAAATTCTACAACCTGTTTCATCATCAGACAACAGTTAAAAAATACGTATTTTGTGGGAAGAAAAGTTCCTGGAAAGGAATCCTATACACATTGGAAGCTAAATGGTAGGTAGATAAAACACTTTGAAAAATCTGAGGATAAGTTGCCATGGACTCCAGTAAAATTAGAAGTGACTAAATACTTCAGGGGTGGTTAATTTTTTTAATATCATAATCTTGATGCCCCTCCACCTGAGCCTCCTGATAAGTGTAGGAGTCTTATATCCTCAAATATCACCCACTGAGACACCCATTCAATGCTTGATTGTTGAAATCTAGGCGAATTTGGACTAAATTTGCATGTACAGGAAAATTCCTAGTTTGTAGCACAATATACACTAGGAAAATATGATTTTTGCTACAAACTGGTTGTGTATGGCTGTCTGTGAGAAAAATGAGTTGGAGAGTGACTTTAGTAGATAATCCAAGTGTTAGGGGAAGTTGTTGTAGACCTGATCATTCATGCTATGACCTGTACAACCTTCAAAACCTACATCTTTTATTACTTTTCCCTCCTTTCATTCCATCCTCAAATTTCAGGTTTGGTGTAATAAGGTAATACTTTCATTTCTTAAACCAAGTGATGAAGGTTTTAAAAGTCGTCATCTGAAAAGTAAACACCCTTTGATATGCATTTTTGTTTCTTCCATTTGTTCAATATCGTTGATAATCTCCATGTTTTTTGGGCCAAACATCTTCTCTATGCTTCAATAATCAATATTTCCCTTTGATAAGTAATCACAATAGTCATGATCAAAAGGAATCAAAACAGAGCATATTGTCAATAGGGTCATCATATGCAAAAATGCCAAAATTGATGTCCAACCTGTTGAGAATCAAAATGGACAGTAAGAACTTATCTTAAAAAAAAATGAAACATTAATTAGAACATCATTTATCGAATCTGTTACAAAATCTCATAGCTGTTGATGCTACATGCTCCTCCAAGCTGTCACAATTTCATCATAGGTGAATGGTTAAATCATCAACAATTTGAGGTTTAAATCAACCAACGTTTAAGGGTATTTTGGAGTGTCATATAAATATATTTGCATCTTATTGTTGTATGTAATCCTTGTTTTCCTATTTGCAGGTCTGGAAATGCCTACAAGGACCGCCCTCAAATCCGTGTAAGCAATTTAATACTTAAACCAATAAAAAGGGCTCGTAGTGGAGGACTGACTATATGCTGCTATAAAGACCACCTCAGACTGTTGTTATAGGGTATTTATAAGCTTCCATGGATAAAATGAAAGGCTGCCCTACAAAGACCTGAAGTGTATGACTTTTTTTTCGATTTGTTGCTTCCCACAAGTCTGGTCGGTATGTATTGTTGAGGCTATAATCTTTTTGGACTGTGAAATACCCCCTCATAACACCTTCAAACTGACTAGAATTAGAGCAAGGAAAATGGAAATAATTTTAGAGCCATTAATACCACCTCAGGACGAGGAAATACATAAAATATATACACACATTTAAATACTCCTTTGGGGATATAAACGCATTGATTGTATGTAGACAATGGAAATTTTGTTACAAATACTTATAAAACTAAGTTTGCAAAGAAGGAAAAGTGGCACATGGTTTAGTGTTTAGCTTGTTGCACATGTGGATTACATTTTCCTTTTGTTCAATCTAAATTTGGTTTGGCCTAGATGTTAATGTGTTCTAACTTGGAATGGATGAAGTTGCCCAGGTAAATTGCAATGATAGTGCTCACGTCAATAATCTGAAATTCGTTTGCAAAAATGGTCACTGAGTTGTCATTTGACATTGACAAAGTTGACGCTGCAAATATTTTGTTTATGATGGAGAGGTACGCTGCAAAAACCATTAAGGAATCATATTTAAGGCCAACTTTAGCAATCCAAGTACCTGCAACAAGAAGAAAAAGGTCAACCCACATCCCTCCAAAATAAACACAAAAGGATCAGAAATCATGTTAATACAAATCCATTACAACTATCATCATAATCATAATCATCATCATCAACAACAACAACAGCAACAACAACATCAACCATCTTGGATATAGATGCCTCCATCACCTATACTCTATCAGTTTGGCCAACTAATTCTCTCCTTGTTCTAGCTATCTCTTCTTTCAAAGATCTATTTCCAAGCTCAAGTTGTCTCTTACAAAAAATCCCTTGCATTATCATAATTTGAAAATTTTCTTGTAGATCATGATGTTGCTACTCCATATCTTATGTAATTCCTTGTGCTTTCTCTTTCTTTGTTGATGTATCCTTTTATAGTATTTTCCATCTGATGGCTTCAACTGTTGCTACCTCTGTCTCACTCAAAGTGAGATGAGAAAAATAATTTATAGGTGGTGTTGCTACTTTACCCTCCTCTTGTGCCCTTGATGGGATTTTTGTGGGACTAGGAGAGTCCTCTAGGTTTACTATGGTGGAGGATATTGGTGTGATAAAATTGGGGGTTTCTTGGGAATCAATTATTTCCCTCATAGAGTATTTCCAAATACTCCCTATAGGTGGGGTTTTCTCTTTAATTTTTAGGGGGATAATTTCTAGTGTCCTCAATTTGATGAGGGTAGAAGCTACCTCCTTGTATGTGTCCTCCATATTTATATTTTTTTTTTATGGATTAATTTTGTGGGCCTCTAGATTTATAGCCTTATTTTTCCTTCTTACATGTATTTCAAGGCTTGGTTCTTGGGTATGATATTGGGAAGCTACGTAGTTCTACCTATCCATGCTTATAAATTATTTTCATGGTACCCTGACAAATGTTCTCTCGAAGGCTTCACATACCAACAATTTTATGAGGCCATGGTGGGACAAGGCCTCTTCCTTTCCTTTATTAACATTTATGCTCATTTACTTTAAGGAATGTAGAAGAAAGTAAGGAATTCTCATGTTCTCTTCAAATCTATGATGGAATAGGTGCCTCAACTATTGCAAAAAAAGAATTGGTGTACATATAACATACTCAACATATCCTCACAGGTGATGTATTTGAGGAGCTAATATTGTTCGACAACACATGTATTCCAACATAGGATGAACACCTTCAGTAACTACTCACATAACCATATCAAAGATCAACACACCGATTTTTTCACGTGGTAAAACCCCTACGGGGAAAAATCCATGACCCTCGGCCAACATGGCCACTTGGAGCAGTTTATTAATGCAAAGAAAAAGATTACAGAGAGATTTTACAAGAGAGTTTCTCACAATCGATCATCGGCAAATGACCCTCCATGCTCTTTAAATAGAGATCATGAACCAATTAGGTGTTAAGCCACAGATCAATGGTTGTTAATATTGAGGAGAGTATGAATCGTCAGATCACTCTATGTCGGGAACATATCGTGACCTTCGAGTTTCCTAACTAAAAATGCATACTAATGCATACTAAAGAAACACACTTTTACCTAACGACATATTAGACCAAGTAGATCTTAACTAACTCCTAAGTGTCTAAATATCCTAACATCCCCCCTTAAGAACAACTTGGGATAGGATTGAAGGATTTAAAATAGTTACACAATAGGAGAAGGAAGGAAGCATTAGAGCATATCCCCCCTTAATGAAAACTTCCTTAACTCCTAACATAGATCGAAGTTTTTAAAACTTTGCTTCTATAAGAGACTTTGTGAAAATGTCTGCAACTTGATCTTCTATAGGGAAAATGAGCACTTCAATAACTTGATCATGAATTAGCTTTCTGATGAAGTGCATGTGTAGCTCGATGTGTTTTCTATGTTGATTTTGAACTGGGTCTTTGGTGATCTTGATGGAACTCTGATTGTCACACCAAAGGCTGGTCGGATGCTGGTGTTGGAATCCAAACTCTGAAAGTATTTGTCAAAGCCATAGGGCTTCCTGACTTGCATTTACCACTGCTCGGTACTCTGCTTCTGTTGAAGAAAGTGCAATAGCCTGTTGTTTCTTATAGGCCCAAGTGACAGGTCCCGAAACAAGGATGAAAACATAACCTGTAGTAGACTTCCGATCATTAGGGTCACTGGCCCAATCTGAATCAGTGAAACCAACCAATAAAGGATTCCCCCCTGAACTGTAATGTATCCTGAGCTGAATTGTACCATGAACATAGCGAAGTATCCTTTTAGCTTCTTTTCAATGGCTTTCATGGGGTGTTTGCATATATCGGGCAACAATACCAACAACAAATGAAAGATCAGGATGGGTATGAGTCAAGTATAAGAAGCTACCAACTATCTGACGGTACAGGGTGGCATCAACTTCAGGAGAAATACAGGTGGCAGTAAGCTTGACTCCAGGCTGGAAGGGAGAAGGAGTTGGTTTACAATCGTCCATGTGAAAGCGACGAAGAAGGTCATAAGAATACTTAGAATGGGAAAGAAAAATTCATTCATTGGTTTGCAAAACATGGAGGCTAAGGAAATAGTGAAAAAATCCTAAGTCTATCATTTCAAATTTCTTCTTAAGGCTGGTTTTCACATGGTTTTAAAGTTTTGAGTCACTACCAGTAAGGATAAGGTCATCAAAATAAAGGACAAGGATTATGAGATGGTTTCCCACTTTCTTGGTATAGACATTAGGATCATAATGACATCTAGAGAATCCAGTGGCAATAATAAATCTGTCCATTTTGGCATACCAAGCTCGGGGAGCTTGCTTGAGACCATAAAGAGATTTATTGAGGTGACAAACAAGGCTAGAGTCATTCTGGACATATCTATGAGGTTGTTCCATGTAGATTTCTTCTTTCAAATCGCCATGCAAGAAGGTAGATTTAACATCCATCTGATGGACCTCCCATTTATGTGAGGCAACAAGGGAAAGAACGAGGCAGATGGAATTCATTTTGGCTACAAGGGTAAAGGTTTCATGATAGTGAATTCCTTCAACTTGGGAAAATCCTTTGGCAACTAAACGAGCCTGGGTTCTTTAAACACTTCCATCTGATGCATACTTAGTTCTGTAGACCCATTTACATCTAACAAGTTTTCTTCCTTTTGGAAGAAGTACAAGATCCCAAGTATTGTTTGCCATTAAAGAATGATACTCTTCATTCATTGTTGTAACCCAATATGGATGACCTGAACCTTCTGCAAATGTCTCTTGATCGTGAGTCTCTGAAACTTGAGTCAGAAGAGAAGAGGCTCGCTAGAACTATGAACGTGTTAGACCCTGATATAAAGGATCACCGACAAGATCACCAATTGCTTCCTGTGTTGAACGGAACCATCTAGGAAGCGGCGAAATTGGTGCTTGTTCAGGTTCAAAGGAATCATATGGAGGAATGTTAGCAGGCAGAGGTGGATTATCATCCTCACTTTCATCATCTAAAGAAGAAACCAGAATAGGAACAGAAGAAGGCACAAACGCCGAAGATGGCTCGCAGGCCAAAGAAGGCACAACTGCCGAATTAGGCTTGCAGGCCAAGAGATTTTGATCAAATTTAACATCTATTATAATAATAATTCCATTACAATGTGCTTGAAGAAGTCTATAACCTTTGACATCTTCAGAATAACCAACAAATATATACTTCTCACTTTTAGGCTGCAATGTTTTCCTTTTCTCATCAGGAATGTGAGCCCATGCTATACTGCCAAATACACGGAAGTGACTTACATCTGGTTTAATTTTAGTCCAAGATTCTTCTAGTGTTATATTTTTAAGAGCCTTTGTGGGAGTGAAATTGACTATGTAATTTGCATAGTTGATCGCTTCCGTCCAATACTTTAGACTTAATCCCTTAGATTGGATCATACAATTTTCCATTTCTTTTAATGTGTGGTTCTTTTGTTCAACAAAACCATTTTTTTTGTGTGTATATGGAATAGTGTGTTGCATTTGGATGCCCTGTGTAGTGCAGTAACTTGTAAAATTATTGTTCACATATTCGCCTCCATTATCTGTTCTTAACTTTTGAATTTGATGTCCAGATTGCTTTTCTACAAGAGCCTTGTAGGCCAAAAACTTGTCAAAAACTTCACTCTTAAGTTTTAAGAAGTAAACCCAAGTACGTCTGGAAAAATCATCAATGAAAGTTAAGAAATACTTGCACCCAGAAAAGGAAGGAGATGAACATGGACCACACAAATCACTGTGAACAAGTTGTAAAGGGTCTGAGGCGTGCCAAGAGGCACGTTTGTCAAAACTATCCCGATGATGTTTGTCGATAACACAACTAGAACAAACACCATCTATGCATGAAACAAGAGGAATACTAGTCACCATCTATTGATTACATAATTGCTACAATGAGCGATAATTTAGATGACCAAATCGCTCATGCCAAAGTTTTCTCAAGTCATCGCTATGAGCAACAAAAACTGATGAAAAAAATGATGAACCAAAGTTGTCAAACTTGTAAAACCTGGTAATATCATCAATAATTCCAGTTGCAAGAACATGCTTAGGATATTTTAGATCCTTGATTACAACTTGGTGAGGTGAAAACTTGATGGATTTACCTTCATCTAAATGAGTGATTTGATATACTGATAGAAGGTTACAAGAAAGACTTGGAACACATAATACATCATTGAAATGACCATTATCTACTTGAACTGTTCCAGATCCTACAACACTAAGAGATCTATCATCACCAACAAATATTTTC
>ML816276.1:222158-243019 GCA_009831015.1 Picea engelmannii | reverse complement strand
AGGGAGATCCAAGAATTGGAGAGGAGGATTCTTATCCTTTCTCTTTTGTATATTATTTATTTTCTAAACTTTTTTTCTTTTCAAATGGAGTAAGGGATGGTTGGAATCTTTGGGAGAATGGATGAGTATTTTCAAATAAGAATATGGAACTCCAGGTTACTTAATGACTTTTGTCCTATGAGTTAAATAGTTTTATTTTCATTATAATATATTCATATTCTTTGAGTAATTGATTATGCATTGATTTAAATTAGATTTAGACTATTTTATCTATACATGGTTAATTTCTATCATTTATGTATTAATTTTTTTTTCTATCTTTAAGAGTCTATTATCCCAAAAAATTCTTCCAGGACTACAATATGGGCATGTGATTTTGAGAAAGAATATGTGAAAGCAATTCATATTTGTCTTTAGACCTATGTGATGCTTATTTCATTTCTTTCTTTCATTATTGTTGTATTATGAGAATGTTATTATGGTTGATTTTAACTTTAGCTTGTCATCATATGGTGTTTTCATACTGTTAAATGTTATATGCTGTCCATAATTTCTTATTCCATTTTTTTATGTGTGATCAATCAATCATTTGGTTATTGTGGAATTTATTTATAATGTTAAATGATGGATAATATCAATTCTCGTAATTGAGTTTTCTTTTGTTCTTAAATACTGATTATCTTAAGATCACATGATTTTTAATTAGTTGTCTTCCTGTTGTTATTAATTTACTCCAATATCAAATACTTGTTTGAATGTATTATGGAAGTGCTAGTATTTTTCTGTTATAGGTTTCCCTTAACAACAATACATGCAAGAGCTCATACAACACAAAAATATAATACCGGTTTCGTTGATCAACTACATGTTATTCTGTCTATTATTTAGTTAAGTTGTTTATGAATGAAACGATGATTACATTAATTAGCTTTGATTGTTTTTGTGTCACTATTTCAATCATATTCATTTAGTATTTATTTGTTTAATATATTAAAAAAAAAGTGTTGTTCATATTTGATTTAAAAACTTGATCAAACAATCATTTTCGCAAGATTTCATGCAAACCTTGTAAATTGTATATAAATCGTTCATAATCATTTGTATATTCTCATTCTTAGATAAATATTTGTAATTATTGTGTCGAATGTTAGAATCTTTTCTTTAGTTAGTTTATTTCATTTTTCTATCTTTAGGACCCTAGTTGGCTAACAGATCCATTAAACCCATTAGGATATGCCATACCAAACAACTTATATTAATTAGACAACCCCAGACCGAGTCTATCCTTCCAGTTGATGTCATGTCAAATTTGCCTGTCAACAAATGGCGCTAGAAGGAGGGTCGAGGTAAATTTAATGATAAAATGTTTTACCCCTCAGCCTGTCATAATTCCATATTTATAAATTTCTCTTATGTCATCTTGAAATTCACTAGAAGGTAGGCCAGACTGACAAGCTGGCCTTATAGGAGTCTTTCTTTCGAATTTAATTAATTTCCCATGGCTCCCCAAATTACTGTGTTGGAACATGCTTTCCACTTCTCATTACCTGATATTCCCAACAAGACAGTCTCTCTCTTGTCCAAACTCACCTTTGATGGTGGGGGGAATGTATCTGCAAAAGACCATATTAACAAGTTTTGGTGTAAATGCATTAAGCATGATATTTCTGATTTAAAGGTTTTGTGCAGATTGTTTGCTTTTACTTTCAGGGGTCAGATTAAACATTGGTTTGAGTCTTTTCCATCATATCACATTATTTATTGGTTTCAGTTTGTAGATGAATTTTTAGATGCTTTTGAAAACTATGATTACAATCAATTATGTGAAGAATTTCAGACTTTACTAATCAATGGCAATTCATCTCCAGAAGACTTTTCAACAAGAATCCATCATGTTCTATGTAAATTTAATCTTGATGACATGTCATTTGTATTAAATATCCTCTATGATGTATGCATCCCTTTCATCTAGTCACATTCAATAGTGAATGATGAATCATTTGCAAATCCTACCACTCAATTGCGAGAAGAATTTTGTTCGGAGGATGAAAGGAATCAATCCAAAAATTTTGAACAAGCAAGGGAGGTAAAATCTATTGAAAATGTTCTTACTGACAATCAAATTGTTTTTTCCTCTGAATCATTGTATAATCATTCCTTGACCATCGTGGAAGAATATTTGATGTTGGGTCAAGGTGAATGTCCATATTCTTCTAACTCTTGCTCTAATCAGTACTTAAATTCAGTTATTGAAGAACACTTAGGTGATGAAAAAAACCTTAAGAATTCTAACATTCCAATGAAACTGATTAGAGATGTAGATCTACAATTGGAAGAAGAAACCTTAAACCTTCATCCACAAATCATACCTTATCCATGAGAAAAATTAGATGTTTGTCATGAAAGTTTTGAATTATCTATCATATAGGAGACAAATTTAGATAATCATATTATGTTGAAAAATTTATCACCAAAACAGGGTGAAAGTTTTAAAGAAAGTAAATAGGAATGTCTTGAGAATACCATTGTTAAATATCATAACTCAAGATATTATTTTCATGTGCTTATTTCTAAATCTTTTTGATATGCCAAAATTTAGTGAAATTAATTCCAAACATAACATTTATGAAGTTGGATTTGATGCTCTTTCACTTTCATTATTCACATGGAAAAATGGCATGTTGCAAGATGATTTTACACGAATTATTGTTGAAAAATACAATGCACTTATTCTTATGGAAATCAAATATTCTACATTGCATATTTGTTCTTTGATTAGTTTCAATTTTAATGTTTATGCTTCACATTTTGAAACGATCAATATCATCAAAGGAAGCGTTCAAATCAATTATCTAATTGATTTCATGAATCCTCTTATGATGTGTTCCCCATTAATATATCCATGTCATCAAAGCCATAGTTTTCATTCTAATTTTTATGACATGATCTTAGAATGGCTTGAAAATTCGTATCTAAAAAATCTTCATAATAAAGATAAAGTTGTTCTTGCTTTGTTTCTACCTAAATAGATAGGAAGTAAGCATTACATGATTTTTTTTTATCCTCCATGTGAAGAAATTGATGAACACTTGGAGAATTGTCAGGAGGATGGGGAATTTTGGCCTTCGCTAATGGTTATGTCAGGTCCCCATAATATTGATAAGTTTTCCAAACTTACTTACACTCTTACATGCCATTATGACTCATATCATGACCAGATTGTAGAATGGTTGGAGAATTCGTACATCAAGAAGTTTCAAAAGAATGGTAAGGTCATGCTTGTTTTGTTTTTAAAATAATATATAAGAGGTAAGCATGACATATTTCTTTTGTATCTACAAATAACACATTCTTTTATTCTGATTTTCGACTTTTTATGCCTTGCAGGATTGAAGATACTCTTGTGGTTGCACTGAAAATACGATTTTACTTAGTGTTTTGATCTATTTAGTAGTTTAGAGTAGGTTTAGGAGTAGGTTTCCTTTAGTTTTCTTTCTAAATATTTATTTTTGTAATAATACAGTTATGAACACAAGTGGGTACATCAAGAGAACCATAATATGAATGTTGTCAGGGAATTCCACTTTAAATATTTTTCTCTCTACTTTTTGTTGAATATTTCTTTTCAAAAACGCAGTATCATCATTAAAATTTTAAATGGAAAGTAAAGAGATAAGTAAATTTGAACTATCAATTCAACCCTGGCCCAAGGTGCTGCAAGTAGGACTGCGCTCATCTTAATAAGGATTTTTTATTTTCTTTTAGTCTCTTTTATTTTTAATAATAATGCTTGGTCTAAGTAGCATCTCATGCATCATTGTCTTAAGAAAAGAACTTATTCGCACATGATATTTTATATGATTTAGTTCTTCCTTTATTTTACAGTGAGATGCTAGTGGATCCAAAACCTCAAGTTTATCTTTGGCCAAAATCGTTTCTTGAAAAGTTTTCTTTTGTTGTTTTGATTTTGTGTACTTTTGATTTTGAATCCCATTAATAAAATTTGATTTGGTTTGTTGTGTGTTTTTTGTTTTCTTTGATTTATTTAAGTTTTATTCTTATCTATATTTTTAAATCAATATATTTCTTATCAAAGAGTTATTGTCAAAAGAAGCATTTATTTTAAGACTTGTGTTTTTTAAGCAAATTGAAATAGTTCAAAGAGGTTCAGATATTAAGATATAGCTCAGATAATTGATTTTTAAGTCAATTGTCAATTTCATTTTGTCCTCAAATTGTTTTTGCCAGAGTATTACACTAGAGATGTGGTTTAAATCTTTGAGAATTACGATGATCTTTAAAAAATTTACACCATCCATATTCTTAAGGAATCACTTTTAAGTACTTCTCCATTCTCTAGATGATTTCTTAAAGGAAATCTAAAATCTCTAAACCATGATAAAACTTCCAATTTTGAAAGCAAATAAATAACTTGATCAACTATTCACCTGTAGTGCAATTAACCTCTAGTATCACCCTGCTCTCTTTGTCATCAAAAAATCTATAATTGTATTACTATTTAAAAGTGGCATAAGAGGGTTAAAAGCACTTATGTGTGGGAAGTGTGTGTAAACCTGTCGGGGTACTGAACAAGCTCGCTGGCAGCAGGTAAATGCACACATGATACCAAGACAACTTCGTCAAGGTACTGAACAGGCCTGCTGGAAACGAAGAAATGTCAGGTCGAGAGGTAGTAGGTATATTTTTTTAAATTAACTTTTGTGGAAGTATACATCATGTGGATACAACTATTGGATGGGATTAAAGCATTTGAGTGGGTTAAATGACATCCATGTCGAGGCTATGGATTCCTGCTAGCAGTCGTGGCTCTATCAACGATATTGAAGCTCTTTTATAAACATCATGACTCTTTTATTAAGACATTATTTCAGGTTATAATCCCCTGCAAATAAAATTCTATTGTCTGGTTATAACATTGAGCTTATCCTAATACTTTATGGTCTCAGAGTGAATTTATTTTAGGGAGCTTAAATCCTTTTTCAGGTCTTATTCTTTTCTTCCTGAGATGAAATCTGACCAGATCATAGATAACTGCTTCACCCAGTAAGTCACCATTTATTGGGCCCCAAAAACTCCCCCTAAATGTTTACAAAATTTAAAGGGCCCCCATCAGAATCTTGATAATTATGATGAGTTACAGAATCAACATTTTCAAATAGTTCCATACCTTGGCTTGCTTTGACACAAACTTAAGACATTCACTATAGTATGTGACATTCATTACAAGAGTATATGTCAAAATTTAGAAACGAGCACAGAAATCTCAATTTAAACAAAACGTTAATTTTTATCAACTGTTTACTTTCGTTTAAATTATGATTATGTGTTCTTTCTTTTGCTCATTAGTAATTTTGACTATTTTGAACAATGTGTTCAATACTTCATCAAATAATATCTTGGTTGGTTTCTCATTTTCATAAAATCATTTGGCGATATTAATTAATTAAATTCTTTTTTCATTTTGCATCTCATTTCAAAATAAAAATAATAACAAAAAAAAAGAATTATTTATCATTTGTTTGATTTTGTAAAAAAACAAAATTAATATTTTTCTCTTCTCCATTAACTTGAATCTTCTAGAATTTTAAGATCATAGTTGAAAGGAAATTATAAACAATGTTTGTTTAGAACTTATATTCAGTTTAAATTCCTTTTTTATTTTGTCGTTTTAGATTTGTCTTATTCACAATTTTTTGGTTATTAATTTAGGTTTCTTTTTGTTTCACAGGTTTCTATTATCATTTATTTGGTAGGGATATGATCATGTCTTGATTTTATTATCCAAATATGTTCAATATGATTGATCCAAAAATAATATTGGATTGCTACAAATAATTGTATGAGCAACAACATTTAAAATTTGGAAAGGCGTCAAGATCATATAGACGATTTTGCAGGACTCATTGCAGCCAAACCGTGAAGAATTTGAAGAAACGATTGAAAACCCATTTCCGAAATGGACTCGTTTACCTTCCAACAAGAGATTTTCCCAAAAAAATGCACGATTTGAGAGATATTTTTGTATATTTACGAGACAAATTTCAGGTGGCGAAAATTATTAGTGACGCCCAGACTGTTCACTCATTGTATAAATATATAAGAAAGTTCAGAGCCAAGGAGATCCAAGAATTGGAGAGGGAGATTATTATCCTTTCTCTTTTGTATATTATTTTTTTTTTTTTTTTAATTATTTTCAAATGGAGTATTATTATCCAAGAATCTTTTGGAGAATGGAAGAGCATTTTCAAATAAGAATATGGAACTCCAGATTGCTTAATGGATTTTGTCCTATGAGTAAAATGGTTTTATTTTCATTATAATATATTCATATTCTTTGAGTAATTTATTATGCATTGATTTAAATTAGATTTAGTCTGTTTTATCAATACATGGTTAATTTCTATCATTTATATATTAATTTTTTTTTCTATTTTTAAGAGTCTATTATCCCAAAAAATTCTTCCAGGACTATAGTATGGGCATGTGATTTTGAGAAAGAATATGGGAAAGAAAATCATATTTGTCTTTAGACCTATGGGATGCTTATTCCATTTCTTTCTTTCATTACTTTTGTATTATGAGAATGTTATTATGGTTGATTTTAGCTTTAGCTTGTCATCATATGGTGTTTTCATACTGTTAAATGTTATAAGCTATCCATAATTTCTTATTCCATTTTTTATTTGTGATCAATCGATCATTTGATTATTGTGGAATTTATTTCTAATGCTAAATGATGGATAATATCAATACTCAGAATTGAGTTTTCTTTCATTCTTAAATATTGATTATCTTAAGATCACATGATTTTTAATTAGTTGTCTTCCTGTTGTTATTAATTTACTCAAATAACAAATACTTCTTTGAATGTATTCTGGAAGTGCTAGTATTGTTCTATTATAGGTTTCCCTTAACAACAGTATAGGCAGGAGCTCATACAACACAAAAAAATAATACCAGTTGGGTTGATCAGCTACAAGTTATTCTATGTGTTATTTAGTTAAGTTGTTTATGAATGAAACGATGATTACATTGATTAGCTTTGATTGTTTTTGTGTCACTGTTTCAATCATATTCATTTAGTATTTATTTGTTTAATATATTTAAAAAAAAATGTTGTTTATATTTGATTCATAAACTTTATCAAACAATCATTTTCGTAAGATTTCATGCAAACCTTGTAAACTGTATATAAACTGTTCATAATCATTTGTATATTCATATTCTTAGATAAATATTTGTAATTATTGTGTCGAATGTTAGAATATTTTCTTTAGCTAGTTTATTTCATTTTGCTATCTTTAGGACCCTAGTTGGATAACAAAGCCATTAAACTCATCAGGATAGGTCATACCAAATGGCTTGGGTTAATTAGAGAACCCCGAACCAGGTCTATCCTTCCAATTGATGGCATGTCAAATTTTCCCGTCAACATGTTGTTATATACCCTAGAGGTGCTAGTGGTATACCTCATGTTGAATCCTCCTCCTATGGTTTCTCATATAGGTTTATGTTTGTAGACTATATGTAGCTTTTCCCAACTAAGAAAACTTAGCAAAATGTGAAGTATAGAATGCTTGGCTTCTTTGGGTTTCTAAGATGAGAAAAATACCAAAATAAATGATATGGAATGGTTTCACTGCAACAGAGGATGGTAAATACCATTCATAGGTTGTACTGAAATAATTATTTTTGGAACAGGGGGATGTGTGTCTAAAGGGTACCAACTTAAGATAAAAAAAACAAATTATGCTTTTGGAGTGCCTGAGATGTGTTTTCTTCTCTATAGAATGGATTTTGTTTTAGTAAGAATAAATCCCAAAGTGACTACAAGGTTCTTAGGAAAGTGGATTAGGAAGAATCCTAGAAACCCTTGGCCTAAGTTTGCAAAAAAAAATTGATTTCCCTACAACAATAAGAGATTCCTCATTTGATTGGTGAATGATAAGAAGAAAAAAAATAAAGAGAGCAGGGTCACGAGTTGGTGTGATAATCTCTAGAAATGAAATAAACTAACTAAAGTGACATATTGTAGTAGTTTCCAAAGAAAACAATGTATACACTAGTAATCAAGATAAAAAGAAGGAGGGTTTCATAGCTTTGAGCTACACAGTCTTGTAATTGTTTTTTTAGAATAAACACATACATGCCCTTCTAGAGAAATCCTAGGATAATTGACATCGTAGAAGAATGATGGGAAATTTCTCAAGTGATAACATAGATTAGAGGGTATGGAATAAATGATGATTTTTTTGAGTTACTTTACCACTGACCTTTTCCTCTAGCTATTGTCAATAGCTGAAACCAACTATTTTGATTCTTTGGCTTGAATTCTATAGCTTCTCCTTATATTGAATCCATGTGATTTCTTCTGAGCTGGTCACTGGTATGAGTTGATGTATCAAAGTTTTATTGCATGAAGGAGATTGTGGATAATATCTATGTAGGTGGTATAGGCTCCCTTAACTCTAGTTCAAAATGTTGGCACATTTGTTGATGTGACTTCTACCATTATTACCACATTTGTTTTATCATGAGTTTCCCAATTACCCTTTTTATCATATTCTATTAAATAACATTTATAATTCAACATTATAGTGATACACTCTGGGAAAATTAAGTGCCCCCTCCCCCACATGTAGAATAAAGTCCCACCTCATTGAGGGAGCAATTCATATTTTTGTTGGATTTGATTTTTTACCATGATAATATATTTGGTTGGAAATTTAAAGAGTGAATACAATTAAATTCAATACAAAGAAGTGAAGAACCTTATTTAACTTGATTGAGTAGTTGCATGGATTCTTGTTGTGTTGTATATGACCTATTATATCCCATTGGAGTCACTCCTATGCAATTTGTTTTATGAATGTTGATCAAAATTTGAAGTTGAATTGTCTCATATAGCCTCTTGTAGGTCTGTAGGGTATCATATAGAAGTCCAAATACATTGACAGAATTTCTTTGGTGACTGGAGTTTTGGTTGGAGAGGTGTAAAATAACCTTGAAAGTCCTCATGTACCCTTGGAATTCTAAAAATTAAAAACTATGAGGTGGTTGGAGGTATCCTATAGACTCCAGTAGAATGTTGGAACATTACAATTTTCATCATGAGTCTTATAGCTTCCTGTAGCAGTTTATTAAGTTTCTTTTGTAGCTTCCTATAACTACGCATAGTATTTCATTTTTAGTTTTTCAATGTGGATATGAATAGGATATAATGGTATGGAATGATGTAGAAGATATGTAATTGTTGTTGAATTGAAATGGAGTGGGTAGTTTAGAAAAATAGGGTGTCATGTATGAAATGTGACCATTGGGTGGATTCTTGTTGTTGCAAAAGTTGATAGGTCGATGAGTGATATTGAAAAATAATGTGAAACATATGAATGGATGTATGATAATGATTACATATAATCCTTTTTATTCTGTATAATTTTGGAATCATGCCATCTCCTCTATTTTTGAAATTATTGAAAATGACTTATATAACTTGTGAAAATTGCATTTCTTGTACAAATTCTTGTAGGTTGCACTTTCTAGACCCTTAACTTGTTGCAAGATGATTGGATGATTATATTAATATTTATTCATTTTGCTACTATGTTATGTGCCTTATCATTTTTTAGGAACTAGTGGAATGAGTTCCTTGTCTCTTTCACAGTTGGTAATTTGAATCAAAATTATTATACACAATATATGAGGAATTGGTGTACCTTGTGTAGAATAACCTAGTATGATTTTTGTAGGGATAGTATGGATGTTAGAATTGGAAACCTATCATGAAAGGTTGCATAACATTTTTAATGACCATATTCTACTTGAATGTGCTATTGGTGTTGTCAATCAGTTGTGGAACAAGGACAAAATAATTCTCTGTATTCCTTGTATTGAAGCATTCCAGGCACACTTGCATATGCTTTGTATTCCTTGTATTGAAGAATTATGGGAACATGTGTATATTATTTTGTTTTGAAATGAATGTTTCATACACGATTTGACCCATACTTTTATTTATAAGGTTACAATATTGATGTTTTTATTTTGAAACATGTAGTAGAATCACCTTCTTGACAAGAGTACGTAGACATAAATGTTATTTTATTGTTTTTAGGTTGAGTAGTGTCGATGTAGGAAGTTATGGGCCAGGTTGTAACATTTTTGTAAGTGAAACCCTTGCTATGAATACTTATTAAGTTTAACTTCAAAAAATATTGTATGCAGAGATATTGAGATGGATCTTCTTGATGGCTATAGAATGTGAGATACTCACATAAACTAGGATTTGCAATTTGGCCCTTGTCTTGGTTGAGTTTTTTCACTCAAAAAAACTTTGTGGTAGATAAGTACATGTAATTTTATTGTTGAGGGTGAACCTTTTGCATGTTGAGTTCTTAAATTGAGATGTTGGAGGTTCTTTTTCTGAAACTTTTGCATGTTGGTTTCTTAACCCAAGATGTTGTAGGCCCTTTGTCTTGTGTGGAAATTTATACTTTCATAGTTTTTTCTAATTGTATTGAAATGGCATTTTCCATTGTAACATGTATTTACTTGAGTGCCATCTACAACATGCTAATTTCAGAATTTAGCATTTTTGTTGTGAATCATGACCTATTTGTCCTTGTAGGCTTGAAATCTATGAATAAATATGATGAATAGGTAATGTATAACTAATATATAAACCATAATGGATATTCCACTGGAACAGTTCGTCACAACAAATATTATAATATTTTGAAACCTTAGACAATGCAAATTAATTTTCCTTAGATCCTAGATTAATTAATTACTATCTTTTCTATAATTTATGAAATAAATGAAATATGAAAATGAAATAAATGAGAAAAATAAAACACCATCCACACACAAGATATATCTTAGGAAACCTAATATGGGAGAAAACTCGACTAGAAGTTGAGGCCTATCCTTTGTGCTCTTTTCTTCAGTTATGGAAATGAAAATACAAATAAAGAGGCACTCATTTTGAAGTTGTCTTTGACAATGTGGCTTGTATGCTGCTATAATATTTTCCTCCTCTGTTATGCTCTCAAAACACCACTCCTAGTTACTTTTCTCAACTATGGAACAAATACAATACTACAGAATGCACAAATAGCCATCTAGGGTTAGGTTTTTTCATCTTCAACCCTCAATTAGTGATAAGGTTTGAATCTTATATAATATTATTGAATTCATTCAAGTAAATGCTAAAAGCAAATAATTCATTATTAACAATGATAATTTTTAGAAGGAACTCAGAGCTACAGGAAGAATGCCTTAGGAAGAAATTAACAATTCAACATTCTTAATCCATTCTCATTAAGGGTTTGGTCCTTTGACAGGCGAGAGCTAGGACAACGTAGGATTTCTTAACAATAAACTGTCGTAGTTTAGGGCATAGATTGGGCCTCTACAGTAGCATGCAACACTACAATACAAGGAATCCCTCTTTCCTCTGAATCCATAGGTCACAACTCCCTTTCTCTAGCTCCCAACTGGTAACTGACAGACGACAAATGGGCCAAAATCATTAATCACTTTCGGGAACACTAGGATGGGGGATAGCGCCAGTTTTCAGCCTCGTAGTGAGTTAGTTGGAGGCTCGGGGCTATCGGAAGTGAAGTGTCTTGGTCCAATTCCCACTGTTGAACAACAGTTGTCACCCACTGCAGGAACAGATTTCCCTGATGATTAGGGATGGGATTTACCCTTCTACTCCAAACCACCAGGTGTTTTCGATGGAAGTCTTGGTCTATCAATGGGGGAGATATCCTCGGTTTTTAGCACTGCTTTTACAGATCTCCTTGAACCCTAGTATTTTGAGTGATGGATTGGGGTTTCGGTTGATCTCACCGCCACACAAGGGTTTTCTCCCTCTGACTTCTTGGAGGAAGTGGAACAGATCGCGGATACAACTCCCAACCTTTTTCATGGATTAGCCAACTCTTCTAATCCTATGAAAATATTATTCTAAAACAAGAAGAACACTCCTACTACACAAAGGGGGGATCATTCAAACAACACCCAACACAACTCGGAACGAGGGTCCGTTAAAGCTATCAGGTGTTCCAGGGAAAGAACTGGTGCTGGGAGACTTGTCTTTGGGTAGGACGTAGCAATGGGAAAGGTTTTGGATCTATCAGAAAGAGTAGTGGTGGGTAGGCTTAGAGGTAAAATATTGGGCATGGCTTATCTCAAGATTTTGGTACATAACTACTAGCTACCAGAAATCTCCAAGATGCCCCATATCAGACTACTTACCAAAGGGTGGTTCACTTTTGTTTTCTCTTCCACGACTGATGTAGATTGGGTTCTTAAGAAGGCTTGGACCATCGCAGCTACCCCAAACTTCCTTAAATGTTGGACACCTACCTTTGATGCGAAGCGTGAGCGGTTCGATGAGGAACCCATTTGGGTTAGACTCTCGGGCCTCCCGATGAAATACTGGAATACACATCGATTTGTGGCAATTGGAAATATTCTGGGAAATTACCTTGAGGTGGATATGTCCTTTGAAGTCACTAGTCTTATGATAGTGGCTCACATATTGGTCCTAATCAATCTGTGAAAGGGTTTATATAAGGAACTTCTCATAGAATCGGTCGCTAGGGATTTTGTACAAACCCTGGACTATGAGGGAATCCCATTTAGGTGTCATAGATGCCATGTCTATGGGAATGGTGTGGAAAAATGTCCAATATCCTTCAAGGGAAAAGATTGAATGACAAGAGGGACAAGATCTCCCATCTCTCCTATGTGAAAGAAGTGGAACCACAGTAGGGCGTAGGGGACTTCAAAAGACAGGTTCTGTAAAACACTAGAGATAATCTATCGACAGGTTAGGGTTCAAACAGAGGGTGCCATCAGGGCTCGCGGAAGGAAGTGCCTTCAGCTTCCGATCCTCTCTCCTCACCTTCCCTGGATCATCTCCTCTGAAGAGAACACAAATTAACAGGTATGTCAATCTTATCTGCTTCTCATACTAGTTTGGGGTCTTTCGCCCCACTTGTTTTTTCTGAGTCTTCTTCTTTTAGTTTGGGTGGGAAGTCTCTATCCTGTGCCAGTCTAGCCTCCCTACACTTCCCCTTCTCCTCCTCCTTGTTGATCTTCACACCTTTTCTGGTCACACCCTCCTTAAACTTGGGGGTGTTAGAATCTACTTCACCGACTGGGATCTTGACCTCCACTAAAATACCTTATACACCAGGTATAAACTCCCCTACCTCCTTGGAAAATTTTCTTCCTACCAATATCCCTTTTACCCTCGACACTCCCTTGACCTTTATTGCCTCCTCTTCTGAAGATAACAGAGTCTGTTACCACCTTAGAAGAAGATCGACTATCAAAGAGGATCCCTTGGAGAGTGTTTCTCCCATGACCTTGGGCAGGGGACTAGGGTCACTATCTCAGACACAATCGGTGGGCAAAGGTAGGGGCCGTAAATTAGATGTATATCTGGCACAAGATTGGGCCAGAATTGATCTATCTTCAGGAAAAAAATCTTCGATTGAATGGGAAATTAGAGAAAATCCACCCCAGGATGGAGTTACCTCATGAAAATCCTCTCCCTCAAATGTTGGGGGTTGGTGTACCCTAATAAAAAATCATCCTTACAAAGATTGGTTGAACAGTGCTCGCCAGATGTCATTCTACTATAGGAAACTCTATGGGACAACTTAGCAGTGGTTAAGATCTTGGAATCCTTACTCCCAAGTTGGATGGTCACATCGGTATATGCTCAAGGACACTCGAGGGGTTTTTCCACTCTAGTTCAACAATGCGTAAATTTTGGGGGAGAATCAGACCATCATCTGATATTGTTCGAATTTGGGACCTCCTCTAGAAGGCCGACTAGCCCCTTCAAATTATTTGAGGGATGGCTAATAGATCCAACCTTTTTGTAACTAGTAAAGAACTTATGGGTGAAATTACCAGAACGCTCCCATACCCCAGCAACTGTGCAATTTGTTGAAAACCTAAAAGGCCTCAAACAAGAAACTAAGAAGTGGGCCAAAATAAAACAACAAAAGGATGAACAAAATATGTGGGATATTGAATTGAAACTAATAAAACTACAAGATGGGACTGGTCAGGTTTGTCATAGTCAGGAAACAAAATACCTCCTATATGGATTGGAAAAACACCACAGGTTCATCCTGGAAGAAAGAGAAGCACAGTGGAGGCTAAAGAGTCGGGCCCTGTGGCTAACCTGCGGAGATGAAAACACAAAATAATTTGAGGCCTTTGCCAAATTCCACACGATGGCCATCACCATTTGGAGCCTATGGAATCGGAGGGGGGAGGAAATAACAAAGTACAATGAATCAACCGACTTGGGAATTAATCATTTTAAGACACTTTGCAAAGCCCAAGAGGAGTCCTCCATTGCAGAAATTATAAAAGTTGCCCAGATTTTCTCCAGAATTGTTGAAGAGGATGCAACTGGACACTTAAAGAGCCTGGTTACTAAAAAAGAGTTGATATAAGTGCTACACACTTTCCAAAAATGGAAGAGCCTTGGCCTAGATGGGTGGCGAATCGAATTCTACTTGGGATTCTTTGACGTTCTGGAACCTGAGCTACTATGGGTAATCGAAGACTCAAGGGTAAAGGGTCATATACACAATCAAATAAATGCTACTTTCATAGAACTGATACCTAAAACAGACAACCCGACCTCCTTTGAATATTTTTGGCCTATCTCCCTTTGTAATTGTTTATACAATATTATCTACAACGTTATTAGTGGAAGACTAAAAGTAATCCTCTCAAAACACATCTCGGGGGAACAATTCAGATTTCTTGAGGGCATACAAATTCATGAGGCGATCGGAGTAGCGCAAGAAGGTCTACACAACATCAAACTAAAGAATATGAGAGCAACAGTGATAAAACTAGATCTATCCAAATCCTTCAATAGGGTGAACCGGTTATACATCAGAATGCTTCTAATGCATCTGGGATTTGGAATGTATTTTGTCAACTAGATAATGGCATGCTTAAACTCAGTCTCCTTTTCCATTTTACTCAATGGTTCATCCACATACATTTTTCAAGCAGAGAGGGGAATTTTACAAGGTTGCCCACTATCTCCCCTACTCTTTCTACTTGTAGAAGAAAGCATAAGCCATTTTTTAACTGAGGCAAAGGTGGGAGGACGTTTCTCTTGTATCAAAATCTCAAATGGGTTGTCCATTACCCATGTTCTCTTTGTGGATTACATACTAATCTTCTGTGATGGCTTGAAGAGGAATGAAGACATATTAACTAAGGGGCTCACACTCTTCAAATTAGCAACGAGTATGATCATTAACACTCAGAAGTCAAATATACTCTTCTCTTGGATTGAGGATGAGGACATACGAAATTATTTATATCTTCTCCCCTTCCAAACATGGACTTTGGAAGAATGCCTCAAATACCTTGGTTTCCACTTAAAGCCAAATGATTATAGGAAGAGTGACTCGACGTGGCTTCTAACAAAACTGGAAAAATGACTAAAATTTTGGAGCAATAAATGGTTATCAAGGGCTGGAAGATTGGTATTAATAAAGATGGTTTTGGAAGCAATCCCATTATATTGGATGTCTCTCTCATGGATCCCAAAAGGAATACTAGAAAAATCAAGAAGAATGTCCTCATATCTATGGAGGGGGAAATTCGAAAATAGAGTGTTGACCTGGGTATGCTAGGAGAGACTTGAAAAACCCAAGGCCTTGGGTGGTTGGGGATTAAAAAACATTTTTCTCTTCTCAAAAGCCCTGGCGGCCAAATCAGTTTGGCGACTAATATCGACAACAATTCTTTGCACCAAAGCGACTCAACAAAAGTATGTGGCATCACTCTCTATTATAGAATGGATCAGGAGCCCTGGATCCAAAACAATAGGGATCTTATTCATGTGGAAGGCAGTTCAATGGGCCTTTGATGTGGTTGGGAACTCACTCACCTGGAAAGTAGGCTCTGGAAACTTACTCAGAATTGGATGAGACCCTTGGGTAGGTTGTTTGAGGGAACACCTTCTCCCAGATGACCTCTGTACAACATTAGAAAGGGGGGGATATTTCCACCTGGCATAAATAGTCAACCCCCTCCATACAACTTTGTGGAAACAAGGTTGGAAATTGGGGAGAATTTTGGAACTCAATGAACCTCAAACTATAATTTGGAACCGATATATCCTTGCCCTAAGGAAGGAAAACATACGCTTATCAGAAGGATATGATGAACTCATTTTGGATGGGGACCAAGGAGGCACATATACTCCCAAAGTAGGCTACGTTCAACTCAGCATAGCATCGATGCAACAAGAAGAGAAATGGTGGTGGAAGAGACTGTGGAAGCTAAAAATACCAGCCAAAGGTAAACTCTTGGTATGGTCCATTCTAGAAAACAAATTTCCCACCTGGGATACCCTACAAAAGAAACAATTCCATGGGCCAAGTTGGTGCTCTCTCTGTCGATTGTAGGAAGAAATGGTAGACCATTTATTTATGTGTTTCCCCTTCTCCATATCAGTCTGGCTGAAAGCCTCCACCTTAAATCTTGATGTTGGAAGTTGGCAAGGAGCCACCTTCAAAGAAGCTCTAAAGGATTGGATAAAAATGACAACCCCAAAACACTTAAAATATCTGCCAATACTAGCAACATGGGGAATCTAGATTGCCCGAAACAACACAATTTTCTGGGACATCCCACAGTCTTCACTAAGGGTGGCCACAATTTCCTTAATCATTTTAGATCATATAAATTTAGGACAATCCACGGGACATGGCATGAGTCAAGATCCCCAGAAGAAACAGATCAATAAAGAGAGACCTTGGGATTTTTTTGATGGCACGGCCTCGGGTGACCATCTTTACTATGGGGGGAAGGTTGATTATATATAACAGAACGGCATTTTTTCCACCTCAGAGTCGGACTGGGGCCCGTTACAATTAACTATGATGAGATACAAGCCTTAAAACTACTACTCCTTTTTGTAGCAGAAAAGGGTGTATCCACATGTCAAGTCTTTGGGGACTCTTTGATCATCATCAAGTGGGCAAATCAAGAACAAATTTATCACATAAATAGACTCCGACCTTACCTGACAGAAGCACTGATGACTATTGCTACTTTTGATGCTTTCTCTCTCTCTCACCCGAAAGGAACTCCATGGTCGATCGGCTATCCAAAGAAGCATCGCAACTAGATTTTGGGAGATGGCATATCACAGAACACACAAGGGATGGAAATTTTGATTATCATAAGCATTTCCAAGAAGAACAACCATGAATATTCAAAACTAATAGATACTTTTGGACACTTTAACTAGAAACACAATGTGTATAACTTAAACTATTATTTTTTGAAACTTTCACTATTTTTGTATATCTAGACAGATTAGGGTTGGTTGCCCACTCACAGTTCGGTTTTATTTGTAATGAAGAAACATAGAAATGTAAGAGACAATATACATACAATATATATATTGGCTATCCTTATAGAAAGTATATATCTACGGATGTAATTTTATATCTTTTTTAATAAAATTATGACTTTTTTCCTTGGAAAAAAAAAATCATTCTCATCAACGATAGTTTGTCTTAGAAGGAACTCAAAATTATAGGAATAATTACTCCAGGCAGAAATCAACAATTAAATATCTTCAGACCCTCTAGTCTGTAACTAGTTCCTTGCCTGGAGTTGTTTGTTTGCTTCATAGGTCTTGATATTGATATTGTATTTTTTTTTAAATACCTACAACACAGTCGCTATTGTGACATTTTGGAGTGTCACTCCCATAGCAAGCACGTCGGAGCTAATACCTCTTCATGTCTCTCTTGCCACTTCCCATATGTCTCTCTTGACACCTCCAAGAGTGTCACTCCCATAGCAACCACGTCCGAGCTGGTACCTCTTACCTTCACTCTTTCCACCTCCAAGACGTCTCTCTTGCCACCTCCAAGACATCGCTCTTGCCACCTCCAAGATATTGCTCTTTCCATAGCCAAGAGTGTCGCTCCCATAACAACCACATCGGAGATGATACCTCTTCCCTTTGGTCTTTCCACCTCAATGAGGTCAGTCTTTCCACCTCCAAAATTTCTCTCTTTCCACCTTCAAGACGTCTCTCTTGCCACCTCCAAATTGTCTCTCTTTCCACCTCCAGGACGTCTCTCTTGCCACCTTCAAGACATCTCTCTTTCCACCTTTAAAACATCCCTCTTTCCACCTTCAAGAAATATCTCTTGCCACCTTCAGGATGTCTCTCTTTCCACATCCAAGATGTCAGTCTTGCCATGCCCTATATGTCGTTCTTACGACGTCTATATGGGGGTTGAACAATCAAATTTGGGATGACACGTGTCCACATGAAACATTGCAATCAAGACGAAATCTATGCCATCAAAAAAGCGGCATCCTGTGAAATGACATTTGAGGGGGTCTGATGTTTGTCATTCTCCTGACAATATAATATGGAAATTGCATCAAACACACCATCGTAATTTGACCCAAATGCACTAGTGTGAGATGTAAGCGATCACTCGACCGTATTTCATTAAGACTCCGCCTAAGCCTTCCTTGGATGCACTTGTGCATACCAAGAATTATTTGTCCATGTCAGGGACCTTTAGTATCAACGTTGTCATCAAAATATCCTTGAGCCTTTGAAATCCTTCCGTGCATTTCTTGGTTCATACAAACTTATTATTTTTCTTTTGCAATTCCGTGATCAGATTTTCTATCTTTGAAAAACCTTCGATGAACCGTCAATAATATCCTGCTAAACCCATGAAGCTACGTACTTATGGTACGTTTGTCAGTGCAGGACATTTCATAATAGCCTCTACCTTCGTTGGATCCATAGTGATGCCTTTGTTGGAGATAACATGCCCCAAATAACGAATCCTCGAATGATAAAAAGAGAATTTCAATAGCTTCTCGTATAATTTGTTCTCTCATAAATACTTTAGTACCAAGTGAAAATGTTCGTCATATTCTTCCTTTGTCCAATAATATATCAATATGTTGTCAATGAATACTTGAAAAATCTTGTCCAAGTATTCACAGAACACCCCATTCATCAAGCTCATGAATACCCCTAGGGCGTTTGTCAGTCCAAACGGTTAAATGATAAACTCTTAATGCCCAAACCTCATTTTGAATGCGGTCTTAGGAATGTATTCCTCTTTTATCTGTAACTGGTGATATCATGATATCAAGTCGATCTTTGAAATCACAGTTGTGCCCTTCATTTGGTCAAACAAATCATCTATTCTTGGTAATGGATATTGGTTCTTGATCATTGCCTTGTTCAATTGACGATAGTCAATACAGAGTCTCCACGACCCATCCTTATTTTGTATGAAAATAACAGGTGCACCCCAAGGTCACACACTTGGGCGTATAATTCCTAGAACAATATTACGAACTTAACGAGAACTGTGACCTCAAAATGAGAACTCTAGCCCAAAAAAACTCATATTTTTGCATAAAAAACATGAAAATCAACCCCAAATAAAATAGTGGTGCTACCGGCAGCACCAATTTTTCAAACGGGGTCAAAATTACAACATTTTTCAAGCATGACCTCAAAACTCATACAATAGCTTAGAAAAAACTTAAAATTAACACCTAAATAAAAAAGTGACGATAACTAAAGAAAAAAAAAATTCTAAATGTTAAAATTATGGCTCATTTGAACCTAATTGAAACTGTGGTTTTAACAATAGATCCCTATGCAAAATAAATAAACCCAAAATTGGATACAAAATGGTCACTTAAAAATTTATTTACAAACATTTTTTTTTCTTCTTAAATTTACATTGAAAAATAAATAAATAAAAAGGACAAAATATTTTCAATTTTTTTTTAAATGAAGCAAAAAACACATTCAAAAAAATATATTCAAAACCCAAATTATATATTAAAAAATAAAACATTAAAAAAAATGGTCGAAAAAAAAAGATGAAAAAAAATTAAAATTTCCAAAAAAAACAATAATCTAAAAACATATATACATATTTTTATAAAATAATAACCAAAATAACCCTTGAAACGTAAAAAAAAAAGAGAGAGAGAGAATTATAAAAACAATAAAAAAACTAAAAAAAGAAACCAGATTTAAAAATTTAAAGAAAAACAAAATTGAATCATAAAATTTTATAAATAAAATTAAAAATAAAATAAAAATGTACAAATATTATATATATATATATATATAGAGAGAGAGAGAGAGAGAGAGAGAGAGAGAGATTAAATGTAGTTTATATAGAATTATATAGTCCCTAGCAAAATGATAGTCCAGATATATGCTTCGTTGTCTCTGGTTTACCACACACTAGAAAAAGTTCATTCGTCAACTCATGCTTAGCTAAATGGGTCTCGGATGGTAGCCAATGATAAATAACTAGTCGTGGAATGACCTAAAGCTTGTATGACAAGTGACTGGGCCAAACAATATATAGTTTATATATAATATTAACTATATATAATATGTAATTTATATTATATATAATTTACACATACGATGAGGAGGGCAAGGGTGTAATATACCAGACATAAAAAGTATGCAGAACATAAATAAAATGCTATAAATGGCAGAATAACAACAATATAACCATACCAATCACCACAATAGCACTGAAATGATATAAGAATAACAACAAAAATAACACTTTGATTCTAAAAGCAATGTTCACAAGCCTCTTCGAGGGGGCAACCCCTAGTTGAGCAGAGCTCTATTACAATAATATCCAAGCTAGGGTTCTCATACCCTCGACTCCTATTTATACTAAAAATGTCTATCAAAAGAAGCATATAGAGGAAGATCCTTCTAGAAGCAGAAGATTCTA
>ML816276.1:167390-211031 GCA_009831015.1 Picea engelmannii | reverse complement strand
TTTAATTTATAAAAATAAAATAGAATTATATTTTTTTTGTTAAATATTGAAAAATAGTGTTATTTAATTATAATTATTTTTTTATGTGTTGAAGTAAAGGTAAATTATTTATTAAAAATGATGTTTTCCACTATATTTTAAAATTATGGAACTATAAATTAATTCAGACACAATTATATGACAAATCTTCATTTCAAAAAAGTAAATGCTAAAAAATATTTTTAAGATTGAAAGAAGTATGGAAAAATGACTAAAAACATCGTTGAAAAAAAAATATATTAAAAAATTTGGAAATAGGGATGATTTTTGGGGCTAAATTTTGCTCATGGGCTAATTTTCCATGGTTTTTCGAAAAACAAGATTCGCTATTTTAAAAAATATTCACCCAAATTCTATAGGATAAAATTATTTTACCTTAAAAATCTCCAAAGTTTTATAAAAACTATATAAAATACTTAAAAATTTGAATATTTTTACAAAAATATCGCCAAACATTTATAGTTGACATATGAAGGATTAGTAAGATTCGCCAAGGTTTCTACATTTTAAAATAAATTTCCATCCTTAAAATCATCCATGAAAATAAGCATTAAAAAAAACTATTGTGGAAAATATTATGGATCAAAAAATTTAAAATATCAAAATACCACCTAAAATGGGAGGGGGTTGCTAACAGTAGCACCGGTTTTAAAAACGAGGTAAAAAATGTGACCCTTGAAAAAATGAGAACTTAGAAAAGTTCTCGTTAAGTTGGTAATATTGTTCTAGGTCCAACAACTCTTTTGGTTTCATTTTCAACTCCTGTAACTTGGGGGTCGACATCTGATAAGGCATTCTTGCTATCAATTTAGTTCCATATTTTAAGTCGATGGTAAATTCTAGGTCTCTTTCAGGTGGCAATCCTAATAACTCTTCTGGGAAGACATCCACAAACTCTCGTACTACCGGGAAGGTTTTCTATTCCTTCTGCCACGCCCTTATCGTTTAGTGCTAAGATCGCATATAGCTTGCATCCTTTGTAAATGCTCTTTCATAGTTGTAGGGAAGAAATGAACCTTAAGGAAACTCCCTGGTTTCTTCCTATAATCATTTGTTTCTGTCCCACATCATCATTCAAACTCAACCGTTTTGTCTTACAGTTGAGTATCGCATCATGCAATTCCAACCAGTCCATATCGATCACGATGTCGTAAGATCCTAAGATCGTGACGTACAGGTTGGCCTTCATCATGAAATATCACATTTTGAGTCTATAGTCCATAACCTTTCCTCGAACCTTCTTCTTGGCACCTAAATCCAATTCCACCTAGCTAGATTCGTCCTGTTCGTCTGCCTTTACCTTAATTCTTTTTTAGTGTTGCACCAGAAATAAAGCTCTCTATAACACCAGGATCTATGAAAATACTAAAGGTCTGGTCAGCGATGGTACCTAACGTCTCGATCATAGTGTTACGAAGAAAATATCTCTATGGCTCGAGTAAACCACAAAAAACGAAAAATGACTGCAGAAAGAAACTCTATCCCAAAAACATGCTATATAAACCAATATGCAAGTGAGATAAGAAAGAGCCCTACCTCATCCAGATGTTCGAAGAAGTCCATCGTTGAGCACTTCGACTCAAAGATATATACCTGCAACAAGTTCTCAACAAACAAACAAAGAAATCATATGGTGATAATATAGAAGGTTATCACATTAGATAGCATAATCCATTAATAAACATAACAAATATGCTCATGGATAATAACTCACATATTTGCAAGATATCAATTAGACAGAAAAGGAGTATTTGTATTAATAAATGATCAGCAGAAGCAAAAATATTACAAACTTCTGTGTCAACACGGTTAAGAACTGAGAAACTAAGCTCCTTCTAGCTGGGCCTCCACCACTTCAATCCTCCACCAAAGGCAAGCTCATAAGAGAAAAACAATGAGGTTCTCAATCAATAAGGGAAGAGATTGGGGGTTGGACAATGTGTTCAGACTTAAAGGACAAAGGGATGCAAACTCAATACGAAGTAAATTATTTCTCTAGAGTAACTTTGCTCCCAAAGTTGAATTATTTCTCCCTTTTTCCATAGCTCAGAATTGGCCCATTTATAGCCTTCAAAATGGAACTGAAGGGACGAGTCAGAACTTTTCCAGTATATGGAAGTCCAAGGATCATAGATCTCCTATCGTGACATGGAAAGTCGACATTAATTTTCATTTTCTGGCACAAATCCCATTGTCTGCGGGTTGTAGTGGAGCAACCTGCGTATATGCATGTTGTATAGTGTGAAAGATGCGTACATGTGGAAAAATATTAATTTTTTTCTCTGGATTTTATCAACAGGGAAGATAATTCTGCATAGGGAAATGGAATTAGGCCCTATGTGCAAGATTGCATAGGGTGAGGAAAATCTTGCTATAACAGATGCCCCCTAATGTGTGAGGTCAGAGGAGTATCTATGATGGCTGAAATACATTAAAAACAACCCATAAGTGGAGTGGTAGGGGACCAGCTGGACGAACTCGTTTCTCATTACATTCTGCACTGACTTTTCATCCATGGATGCCAATAAAATTACACTGCATATTCATGTGAAAAATATACCAAACAAGTGTTTGTGGCCATGAATAGGAAAATACAAATGTAGTTACATGCCAATAGCTATCATAGTCATGAACAAGGCCTAGTAGAACCAGTCTCAAAACCAATATGAAGATATATGTGTACCATGCAGTACAATTTGATCTCCCATGATCAATGAAGTTATATAGGTATTGATCCAATGAAAAAGAAGCAACAACTCAGGAAAGTTGCAACCACAAAGTGATGTCTTCAAGTCTTCTACGCAATCCGCCAAGGGTGCAAGTCTACATCATGTGAATAAAGGAGTTAAGGTCGAACACAATAAGACATTGTTTGATTACCGGTCATTGAGGTATATCGTTAACAAACGCAAGACAACCTACCAATAATGAAAGGAGGTATCAAGGCACCAAGTACATTCTTACAAGTGTGAATATAGGAGTCAGAGTTGAACACCTGAATAATCCATTGATCATGAGACATTGATGTATTCCCAACTGTCGATGGTGAGAGAGCTTGCCACTGATGACTGCAAGATTCAAGGTACTCATAAGACTCTAGGTCTCATTTCCATAATAAATGAGATTAATTTGATGGAAAGAGACCCACTGAAAGGAGAGCATTAAGGAATCTCTCATTAGTCAGCACGAGGTGCAAAGCAGGAGCGTCACAATTTGGTGGAAATTGGACGAAAAACATCTTCACGAAGCAACGACCCTGTGCATCTTTCATGTGTGCCAAGTGCAAGTGGTACATGAAAAAGACCCTCTGAATAACAACCAATGATGAAAACTATTGACAAAGGTGAGTAAACCACCAATAAGGCTAATGGCGTCCAAGACATTGAACGAATCCCAATGTGTGAATAGATGTCTTGTTGGAAAACACAAGGGAAACCAACCAGTCAACGACCAATGATGAAATGTTGACTGTTGGGTTCAAGGTTACCTACCAATGATGAAAGTAGGCCCAGGGTGCATGATAGGACTACAATATCATGTGATTCTGACACAAATTGAGGGTATGGCCGACATGCAAAGTCAAGAGTTTTGAGGAGTGTCTGACACAGGTTGATAGACATACTTTGAACAAGAGCATGAGACATATGCAGGACTCCGGCAACACAGACCTGATGATGAAACCATGAGATGTAGGAGGCATCAAAGAAATCATCCATAGGGATTGGAAGAGTAACCAGTCAGTGGAAAAGACTCTATAACGATCTCACCTTCCTAACGCCATGCTAATCCCAAAATTATGATGATGAATGGACTCGATAACTTTTTTCTTTGTTCAAAGGTGACACGACTACTGCCAACATAAGATAATACTCCCTTCCCGCCCGTTTTTTTTTTGTTTTTTAATAGACAAATGAATGGTATGATATAGAGGAGGAAATGAGTGTCACAAGTAAGAAAAACTAGTTGCAGCAGTGGAACATACCTATTATTAATGCAAGGAGATGCATGTGGGAGATGGACACTTGGGGGAATGTTCCCTCCTAGGTATAAGGTGTCCAATTGTGAAGGATATAAACAAGGCTCTGCTTGGTTGAGGATGCAAAAATACTGAGGAAAACGATTTATAACGCAAATCGAGAACCGACTATAGGCTCAATACTGCAAGCAAGGGAATGAGATGCAATCACAACTTAACGCCAAAAAATGTCCTTTTTTATGAATTTTAGTCTACTTGGTGTGAAAAAAGGGATATACTTGTGCCAAATAGACGTCTTTTCAAATCCAATTTACGAGTGTGAAAGAGACAAGTTCACTCGACAATCTTTTCTCTTTTTGAAAACGAGTCAAAAAATATATTAACTAAGACTCATTACCTTTCAAGTCCAACTTAACAAGTGTGAAAGGGACAAATCACTCAACAATATTTTCGCTTTTTATAGACAAGTTGGAAAAGAGCTTAAATTAAACTCATTGGGAGTCCTCGGGGTATAAGGCCACATGTTTATGAATGAGAAATGAGGCTCAACATAAAGTCATGTATGAGCTATGAGGGACTCTTGGTCTTATGGAAAAATATTTGCATGGGAACGAAATGCAGCAGGGGATCTAACTAGGGCACCCATGTTCGATAAGTCTCTACCACTTGATAATGACACGACTTATAGTATATGGAAGGCTTTGTTTCATAACAAATGGATCCGTACCTAAGGCATAAAAAGTGACATTTATAGGATAATGTGAAAATTCATGATGGAATTGATACCTATCCTATATGATGGGTAATAAAAATACCTACCCGTGGTGATGAATGACCAACATAACATTGAAATCTGCAAGAATCCTTGGTTAAAACTACAAAAACCAACACTCCCTATCCGGGCAATAAACAATATCATTCTGAAGATTATTGTGCTCATATTGACTAGGATCACAGGTTCAGCCTTATTGCACCAGGCATCGAGGCAACTCATGTTCTATGTAGTATAGTGTATGAGACCCACGGTATATGATTGGTGTACCTCACTTCTGGAAAATATGAACAGACAGTTGACAGAGTGCAAACAAGGGAGTAAGAGAATTGCGGGTTTGCTTCTATCCTACATAGTTTCTTTTTCGAACGAGTTCTAGGTCTAGGACCTAGAGTTGATATTCTTCCTAGAGGACCTCACAATCCAACCATGGCATGGTGGATCAAGGTAATGAGGCGGCAGGGGGGAGGTAGGGTTTCGACACCCTACAACGAGGATTTATTCTACTGGTGGCAGCAACAGGTCATTGCCTTAGATGACTATCCCTATGCAGGGATAGACTTCTGAGGAGATATGGACATGCCACTCCCACCAGGGACCTCTTACGGTGACATAGGTATGTCAAATGTTTTTAAATATTTCATTTTTTTTGTATTTTTATACAGTAGAACAAAAACGTTTTTTGGATGGTGCTTAAGTATTAACTGGACACTTGTGTAATGCAGACATGGTCCGCGAAGACTGAAAGGGTTTCCTCGACATCGACGGAGGAACTAGAGAGACGAGGTGGCAGGAGGATGAGCTGAGAGAGTCCTACAAAACGTGCAGGGAGACCTATCGCATTTGACTCACAAGATTTCCATGGTTCAGGTAGAGGATCTGCCTGAAGCCATGTAGAAGCAGGTGGTTGGTGTACCCAGATCATGGATGCGACTCTTTCAGCGTCTCGCAAACACCGAATTTTTTTACCATGACACACTTCTGATGCCACAGGCGTAGATGTTGTGGGATATTGTAGTACCTATTGTATATGTGTATTGAGGGTATTAACCCCAATGTTGTACTATAAACACCATATTTTTTGAAATATATATAAAAAGGGATCTTCGACTTTACTTATATTTTACAATGTATACATTCATGAGATGGTTTTCTTTCCTTTACTTATGTGACAAATGAAAATCTAAAATGAAATTAGCATAAGCATCATATACATGATTAGAACTCCTAGGAATATGATAATATGTAATAAAATCAAACTGTCATTCTAAAATATGTACCCGTAGGAATTGTAGGAGTAAAGTAGGATCACGCACATGGTAACTATCACTCAACTGACATGCTACTAACTGGGAGCCCACGAAAACCTCTAAAGAGAGAATACCAAGTGAGATAGCATCACGCAAAAGTTCTATAACGACACTATATTCGGACACATTGTTCGTGGATGGCCCTAGGTATACGCCAGTTGAAGACACCAGTAGACCCTCGGGTGAGTAAACTACCCAAGCGGTGGAAACCAAGTTCTGTGTATGATGATTGGCTTCATCTACGAATCGTAGGTAGACCAAAGACTCTATTGACATCTGTGAACCATGTGAAAAATCAATAAGCAACCCAAAGACAAAAAATAAAGGAAAAAGATATATACACTAAATTACAATAGTATACAAAGAGTTATGCCCAATCCTGGAGCTCAAGCGTAATATGTTTTCAAGTGCATCCCAGTTCTAGGCTCGACCAACCTATTCCCTTCATAAAATTCTAACTCATAGGCTCATTTTTCTAACACATGTCGCACGATGTAAGGTCCATGCCACATGGGTTTAAACTTGCTTGCCCCCAGTGGTTCTTTGGCTTGATCATACAAGAGGACCAAGTCACCCTCAACGTACAACCGAGGACAGAAATAATTTTCATATTGGACCTTGACACGTATTTTTTTCACCTCAATAGTTGTAGAGGCGTCTTGACACTACTCATCAAGACTCTCTAGGTGTACAAGGCATCGTTCAATATCATAAGTGGAAGGTAGGAGTGAGACTGCCAACTTAAGAGAAGGGATTTCACATTTGATAGGTAAAATCGACTCCACACCGTGTACTAACTAGAAATGGGAAAATCCGGTGGCAGCCTTGACCGAGGTTTGGTATGCCCAGAGTGTAGGATATAGCATTATATGCCAGTTGGATTTACTCTGACTAACATTTTTTTGCAAAATGGTCTTGAGAGACTTGTTGATGACCTCTACTTATCCATTTTACTGGGGGTAATAAGGAGAAGAATGACCATTTCTAAAACCCAACTTAGTTGCTAGTTCTTCCATCATCTGTTCTAAAAGTGATTGACATGATCAATGACAATCTCACTCGGGATACCGAACTGGGCGATAATCTGATTGAATACGAAGAAGGCGACAGTATTCCCATAGGATTTAATCGTAGGCAATGGTATAAACACACTTAGTAAAGTAGTCGATGGTCATGATAATGTGTGTATGCCCCCTAGCCATAGTTGGGTTGCAATCCACAAAGTCCACCCCCCACTGGGTGAAGGGACCAACAATAATGACTAGGTGAAGAGGGTATGGATGCGAGTGCATTTTTCGAGTGAGAACCTGGCAGGGGTGACACTTCTTAACCACTTCAATACAATCTTTAAATATTGTAGGCCAGAAATAACTGACTCGCATATTTTTTTGGCTTGTCACCAACTCAGATAGATGAACGCTAGAAGCCCCATTGTGGCAATCATTCAGGATAGAATCAGCCTCTCCATGAGTTGAACAATGACGTAAGATATTGTTTATTCCTCGGTGATACAACGTGTCACCGACGATAGTATACTTATTAGCTTGGTACCTTACACGTTGTTGGTCATCTCGTGAGAGATGCTAAGGGAACTTCAAGGTTTGAAGATAGAGGACAATTTCTCCATACCAGGAGTCGAATGACGAGATGAGAAAAATGTGTTTGTCTACAAATGAATCAACATGGATGACATCCTTGGATCTCGTGGAAGAGAAATCGATATCAAACTCTTGTAAAATGACAATCCATTTATTGTATTTCCCCCCTATGATACGTCTGGTAAGGATGTATTGAAATGGATTGACATCAGCATCCACAGTAGTCTTGCAAATTAATATATAGTGACGCAAAATTTGGACTGCATGAACGGCAGCCAAAGCTAGCTTTTCAACATGAGAATAATTAAACTCAGGACCGACTAAGGTTCGACTAAGATAGTAGATGACATTCTCATGGAGCTCATCATCCTCCTGAACCAGAACCATACCAATTGTATCTTCAGACACAACGATATAAAGAAAGTCATCTCTAATGTAGTCAGGATGATTCAACAGAGGCACCAATGCCAAGGCTTTCTTCAAAGCATTGAAGGACTCTTGGGCTTGCTCATTCCAGATAAAAGGGGTGTCCTTCTTCAAGAGATGCATGAAACCTTTAATGATATTGGCATAGTTCATTATAAACCGATGAAGAAAGTTAGATTTCCACTGTAAACCTTGAATTTGTCTAATCGTCTATAGGGGAGGAAATCGAAGTATTGCCTCAACCTTTAGTGAATATACCATGATCCTTGTCTAAGAAACTAGAAATAAAAGAATATGACTAGACTTAATGAAAAATATGCACTTGTGAGGGTTCAACCAGATTCTATAGTAACGACATCTTTCAAAAACAAGTCGAAGGTGCGTAGCATGATCTACTCTCTTGCGAGAGTGAGAAACAAGATCGGCAAGGTAAGCTTCAAATATGTGTTTAAAATCATGAAAAGTGAAATTCATGGTGCGTTGGAAGGTTTCTATGAAATTTTTAAGGCTGAAAGGCATTTTTTGGTATGCAAAATTACCCCAAGGACAAATAAATTCTATCTTGTGTTGATCCTCAGGTGTTATTTAAATTTGATTATACCCTAAAAATCCATCCATAAAAGAAAATACTTCGCTTCTCACACACTCATCGAGGATCTGATCGATGAAAGGTGTCGGGAATTTGTCTTTAGGACATGCCTTTTTCATGGCATGAAATTCCATAAATACACGGATGGTTCCTTTCTTATTATCCATAGTGACACAGACCCCTGAACCCTCAGGTCGAGATCCGCTCACAGGATCGTTCAAATCCCCTTCAGCCGAAGTGGCTCTTTCGAATCCCTATCAGAACCTTCAATGAATTTCTCCACAGGTCCTTCTAAAACCCCCTTATGCAAATAGGCACAAGGTACAAGCTTCACCTCTACACGACCACAACTGGCCTTGGCACAAGCATTGAGCTCTCATGCTCTTTTCCTATGAAATCCTGATATGCAATAGTCGGCGATAGTTTGACTTCCCTTTCACACTTCTCGTAACTCGCAACCTCACGAGTTGGAGTGTAGACCCTTGGTGCTCCTCCTTTGCGAAATCCTGAGATGCGATAGGGCAACTATAGGTTGACCCCTCGATGCACGAGTACACGCCACCTGTCACCTTCACGGTCCCCACCTGACAGATGTGCCATGCATTCACACGAGCTCTTGTCTCTCGCCACTTTGCAACTCCTGCACTTGAAACTAACTCCTCTCAAACCCCGAACTTCCAAAGTGTCGAACTTCCAAAATACTGAAATCCTGAAGCTCCACGTTGATTCCTATCGCAACTTGTGACTTAGGGACTTTCGTTCCACCGCGCTCCAATCCTTGTCCTCACGATCCCTGAAATGACAAAATGATCTGACGACTTGTGCAATGCATGATAAATGATCCACGTTGATTCTTACCTCTCTAAGGGTGGATTCATCTAACACTTATCCTTCTTGCAGCTTCACTGGAATCCCAAGATCCTCACGACTTCACGAATTCTCCACAGAGAATTTTGACCGCTCGTTGCTCCTGGACAACTTCTATGAAATAAACCAAGGTTCTCCCTTATGAACTTTACTTATCCTAGATGACTTTGACCCTCATCTCCCTTTGAAGTATTTCAGTCTCCTTCCTCCTTTGAACACTTTGATGGCGTTAACCCTCCTAAGATTTCTCTTGGAAACTTCAGGCCTTAAAAGAACTCCTGCATGCACTCCTTGTGGCAGACTTTCAAATACTTCTAAGTATTTGATTTCTTTGACTCCGTGCACCTCTTGCAACAATAGTCCTCAAATCCTTCCCTTAGTTTATAAGTCCTAAGATTTCAACCAGCCTGTGCACACCTTGCACGACTACTATGCTTCACTTACACTTCTATTGGAATGAGAACAACGATATCCCTCCTGAGCTTTCAAAGATAAACTTTGAACCTTCATCAACACACTCCTTGCGGATGCTTCACTGCACTCCTTGCAAGAACTTCTCTCTCAGGAAGAAAAATAATTGAAACTCATTCGCTCTCTCTCTTTCAAACTTCAAACATTCAACATGAAATCATACATACACATAGTATTAAAGCAAATGCATAAAAAAGAGAATAAAACAACCATGAACATACCATTCACCATGTAAAGACAGAAAACATCATAACACCATGAAATCTGATTTAAAGATTCATATATTAATTCAAAGCTCCTGTACATGGACTTCTTCTCTACAGCTCTCTCTACAGATATCTTCTCCTCTTCTATGCTTATGATTATGTTACAATGAATACAAGAATGAGGGTGTCTATATCTATTTTCCCTCCTGCTTCCTAAACTGTCTAATCTATTTGTTGGCGACGAAAGTCACTCCTGGATTGCTAACATGAGCAGAGCCCGACGCCCATCAATTTTATGTCATAGAGGTTTATAGATGGGGTGACCGAATGGAAGCCAACTCAAAACAATATTGTTTCAACTCCGAAACTAGGTTAGGCATGCATGGGTGGGTGAGGTCTTATATAAACTTCAGATAGTGAGTTGTAGTATATGGTGAGACAGGCAGAAGACTTATATAAGAGAAAAGCAGAGGTCTGGTACTAACATTGAGTTACTAACAGACTGTAGAAGAAGACGTTCGAAGGAAATATCATTTTACATTCAAACGCAAAACCAGGGAATGCAATCATACAACAATGGACCTTTCTTCATCACACGACTGCAATAATTCACGAGAATCAGTCAATCACGAACTCTCTGGTATAAGAGGAAAACATAGACAAGATAGGAAAACTGTTTGTCATAAAACAAGAAATCTCAAATACAAAGGCATACCCAGAAAACTAGAATATCTGTTAAAACTTTACAGTAGGGAGCTCTTCTCTACCATCGATGCTTACAAAATACAAAGACTGAGTCTATATACTCAGAGAAGAACGCCTAGTAGAGGTGTTCCCAATCGCCCAAGGCTTGGTGTCCGTTCAGTCAAACTCATACTGATATTCTTTGTTGGACACCACCTTAACTGCGCATGGCTCCCATAGGGGAGTAGCTGAATCAGTAAATGCAAAATTAGCGTGTGCAGACCTCCTTCAGCTAGTCGAGGACTCAGCATGGATTTTCTGAAAGAATGGGTACATAGGACCCTCTCGAGCGGACCGCTTACCAGACTCTCCATACTTCACACTTAATGAATGAAGAGAGGTTTCAACCACCCCTTCCTACTTTCATTTACTCCAAGCGAAGACCAGGATCGAGGTCGGGTCCGATGGAAACTGGAGGTTGTGACGGGCCTCCCTGTGACTGAAGCCTGATGCCTTTGGCCCCTTTTGCGCAGCTCTTTCCCTTTCCCTAGTGACCATGGGTTTTGACCCTGTGTAAATTGTTTCCCCAATTTCCGATTCTCCGATGCACCTTATGCGCTAGCCCATCCGAGCTATACAATGGTCCACGTGACCTACAACCATATGAACGCAGTTGTATAGCTTTCCATCTGTGTTTTGGGGCTTGCGACGTCAATGTGCATGCCTCCTCCGGACTCACGATTCTCCAATCCCCGATGGCTCATGGTCGTTGACCTATCAACGGTCGATTCCCCATCGCGAAAGCCTGCCACCTGCATTCCACTTGCTCTTGTGGTCCCACACGCTAACCGGTGGTTGCTGAGATATCGCTTCTCGCGATCTCACAACTCTGGATGCAAATCTTTGCGGCTCCAACTCACGAACCTCCGAGTTCGCGATATGTCGATGCCACTTGGCATTGTCTCCCTACAAGGATTGACCTTCCGACACCTGTCCCCCACTACGGTCCTTAACTCCATCGGGAAATCGCATATTGGGATATCGTGATTCCCGTTGTCATGTGCACAGGAATTTCAGTTCCCCAATCCCCGACTCTGCGGGATCTCTCGCCACGTGTCGCTGCTGATGGACGGTTCTGATCTAGTTAGGAAATCGTGGATCGCTATTCCTACATTTAGGAGTTTCTTGTATTTGAAAACTCTGATTCTCCGATGAACTAAACCCCGACTTTCCTCCTCTTCATACTAGGGCTTAACCCCAGTGCAACTTCTCGAGATCTAACGGCTGACGGGATTTCGTCGATCTCCTCTGTAAGATTCTGGCCGTCGATTTTATTTGAGGATGGTTCTCAACTGGTGAAGACAAAACTTTGCCCACTCGCTTGCTTGACTTGCTGCTACAAAATGGGATTCTCTCGTGATATGCTCAGGTGCTTCCTGTGCAAACTGCAGACCTGGGTACGCCTAATCCCGAGACAAGAAATATCGCTAACATTGGGCTCCATGGAGGATAGAGTCGTCCCTGCGATGCTCCAAGAACTCCTTCTGCAGCTTCAGTGCCTTGCTATTGGGCTATGGAGTCACTTATTAGGCTGAAAACATACAAAAAGAAACCAGACAAGGAACTAAAAGACAAAATTTGCAAACAGAGGAGCCATCTAAGGCTCAAATAAAACATTTTTTCAAAAAATGCCCATTTACTGGGCTGTTGAAAACCTCTTCGCCTTCCAGATCCTGCAACTCATAGGTGTTGTTGGAGAAAATCTCAGAGATTTTAAAGGGGCCGATCCAGAGGGCGTCAAATTTGTTGTGCTTGCCTTTATCCTGTCTGGGTGCGTCCCACTTAAATACCAAGTCCCCGACCTCGAACTCCTTTTTCTTGACCTTTCTGTCAAAAGCCTGCTTGATCTTCTGTTGATGACTATAAGCTGTGTCTCTCACTTGTTCTCTGATATGTTGCACCTCCACTATCTGATGAATTCTTCTGACCATATGATATGGTTCTCCCTCGTAGTCTTGAAAGAACTTCGCCACAGGTAAGGCGAGCTGAGTAGGGAAAACTGCCTCTGCTCCGTAGACTAGTTGAAACGGCGAAGTGCCAAGAGACTTCTTCGTCATGACACAATCGGCCCACAGAGAGAATTTCAACTTTGAATCAAAGGCTCTTATGTTATCCTCCAACACTCTTTTGATGATCTTTATCAGGCTTTTGTTAGAGGATTCTGCTAAACCGTTTCCCTAGGGATCTTAGGGGGTGGAGTGACTTAGCGAGATCTGGAACTGCTCACAGAACTTAATTAGAGGTTCAGATTTGAAAGAAGCAGCATTGTCGGTAACGATTCTGCTGGGACAGCCAAATCGGGCTATGATATCCTCCAGGAAGCTGATAATTACTTTGTGTGATGCACTTCTGGTGGGGACAGCTTCTATCCACTTGGTGAAATAATCTGTTGCAGTCAGGATCCATCTGTGCTGACCACTTGAGGAAGGATGAATTTCTCCGATGAAGTCCAACCCCCATTGCTGAAAATGTGTCGAAGCTACTATGGGTTTCAATGGAAGCGACTTGAGTTGTTGCTTTCCTGAGAACCTTTGACATTTGGTACATGCTCTGATCTCCCTGCAAACATCGGGGAATAAAGTGGGCCAGTAATACCCAGCTCGGAGTATCCTGTGGGCTGTGGTCTTCTAGAAATGATGACCTTCGCAAAGGCCACTATGAAAATCAAACGTAACCTTCCAGGCCTCCTGTGGGTTCAGGCATCTCAGAAATACCCCTAGAGGGTCTTTCCAGTACAAGGTTTGGTCAATGAGGCAATACCTGACTACCTTGAGCTTAAGATCCCTCGCTTTTCTTTTTCCCATTCCATCGGGGGGCTTCAATTCTTGCAAAAAATACAGAATGTCATGATACCATGCACATTCAGCAATAAGCCATCTTGAGAGCCTTGGCTGGGCGATTCAGCTTGCTGAGATCCTAGGAGAGTATTGATGAAACTAACTCCCAAGGATTCACAGTTGGATTCAGCCAGTAGCTTGGCTAATCCTTGCCCCTTAACCAACTTGGTGGGTTTTATTTCTAAGTCAAATTCCAGAATTTTTGCGATCCATCGGCCTCTTTTCCCATCTACGTCGGGCTGCACAAGGATGTCCTTCACGGAAGCTGAAGGAACATATGTTGTTACTTTTGAATGCAAGACATAGACTCTGAAGGCTTTAAGAGCTTTCACTAAGGCATAGGCCTACTTCTCCATGATTTCATATCTGCTCTCTGCATCTCTTAATGCCCTGCTGAAGAAGGCAATGGGTTGCTCACGCCCTTCCTCATTTTTCTGGAATAAGACCACCGCCACTGTATCAAAAGAAGCAAAGGAGAAAATTAGGAACTCTTTGGAATAGTCAGGACTGATAAGCACAGGTGCCTCAGTCAATGCCCTTTTTATTTGGTCAAAAGAGGCCCTGGGCGCAGCGGTCCATTTCACTTCGTTTCCCTTCCTGAGCATGGCCATGATGTGTTTCACCAGCATGGCCTAAACCTATTTTTTAGACCTGGGAAGTGACAAGGCTTGAATTGCCTCCACCCTGCTGGGATCAATTCTCACTCCCTCTGCCGATACTATATGTCCTAATAACTTCCCTTCCTGCATAGCAAACAAAGATTTCTTGGGGTTTAGGGATAGGCCAAACTTTCTACGCTTCAAGAAGACTCTCTTCAGATGACAGCGGTGATCCTTGTCTGTCCTGGAAAAGACCGTGATATCATCCAGATAGATCACTACGAACTGGTCCTTTTCCCCGATGAAGGCTATATTCATGGCCCGCTGAAACATTGCTCCTGCATTCATTAATCCAAATGGCATTTTGGCATACATGAACGTGCCCCAAGGAGTGGTAAATGTTGTCTTCTCCCTGTCCTCAGGCATGACCGATATCTGATTATAGCCAGAAAACCCATCGATCATGGATATCCTGGAGGCACCAATTACCCTCTGCAGTATGTGTTCCATCTTAGGAAGGGGGTAATTGTCTTTCTTTGAGCTTCTGTTGAGATTCCTGAAATCAACACAGAGTCTGATTTATCCACTCTTCTTTCTTACTAGGACCAAATTGGCCACCCATTCAGAATATCTCAAGGGAATGATAATTTGGGCATCTAACAATTTCTTCACTTCTTTCTCCATGACAAGTAGCAACATGGGATTTATCTGTCTCAATTTTTGTCTGAATGGTTTAGCCTCTTCCTTTAGTGGGATCTTGTGTTCAATGACATATGTGTCATAGGTCTTGAGCTCTTCATACATCCATGCAAACACATCAGTAAACTCCTTTAGCAACTCAGTATATTCGGCCTTCTGTTCTCTAGTCAAACTGCTTGACAATTTGACAAACTTGGGCTTCTCCTGTGAACCAATGTTGCATTCAGTTTTCTCGGTATCTTCATTTGAGACCCTGCCCTTTAACGGTACATCATTCCCATCGAACAATATTTCTAAAGGGACAAGTCCTCTCGGAATGTGATTACTGGGCAGCTGAATGATCTGATGATTAGCGATTTTATTTAAAAACTCCTCAGGACGAGGGTCACCTTCCAAATCAGGATCTTGGTCAATATGCAACGCAGAAAATTCATCCACTGATTGGAGAAACCTTTCAAGTTCAGAATCATCCTCGAACACCTTCCAATGCTTGACATTCTCTGGCACCGAGGGCCTATATCTTATATCAACATCACTTTTTATCATAGGCGGCAGAGGAAATTTGAGCAAACTAGCTGAGACAACTAAAGAATCGGCCAAAGTATTTTCTCCCCTCGGAATGAAAGAAATGTTAAAAGCCAAGATGAAATTATCAATAAGGTCCCATACTTCATTCCGATAATTCCTGAGCCAGGGATTATGGGCACGATAAGCATTCCTTATCTGTTGAATAATCAACTCAGTGTCTTCGAATATTGTTATCTCTTCAATTCCCATTTCCTTTGTGGCCCTCATACCCAGAACAAGAGCTTCATACTCTGCCACGTTGTTGGTGACTTCGAATTCCAGCTTGTATGACAGGGATATGACTTCTTGACAAGGTGATATGAAAACCACTCCAGCACTAGCTCCTTCGCTAGAAGAGGCTCCGTCAAAAAAAATCTTCCACACAGAGGAGCTTTGGGGGGAAATTGGGTGATCAGGGATTGGGTGTTTTCTGATCACTAAAGAGCTTTCAGGGGCATCGGTAAGCTGCAGTAAACTAGACCCCAAGTCAGTGTCAAGTGCAAAGATGGGGTGATTGGTAGGGTCTGCTTCATCACTTACAATATAGGCCAGCTGGGCTTCTCTGTATAATCTTCTTTGTTCCCCTCCGAAGACCGGAATGGTGGCATATGTGAGATCCATCTGTAGTGTCCCTCCAAGATTTTTGATCCATGATCTAGACAACAGCATAACAAATTTAGGGGGGACGTCGGCTACCACAATATCCATGACCACACTTTTCATGGGCAGCTGAAACAGGGAAACCACTAGGTCTTTGATGACTTTTAGACAATGCACTCTCCTTGAATCGAAAGAATATAAATCATGATAATTCCTTGTCACCTCCAGTCCCAATTATTTCATGACTATTTTTGGCATAAGGTTATGAGAAGCCCCTGAATCCATGAGGCAGTTATGCAGTACTTTATCATGTATGTTCAGGGATGTGTAGAAGGGGGGGGGACGAGTCATCTATGTCTTCTACCATGGGGGCTAATATGACGGCTGGCTTCTCATCTTGAAGGTTTACTGAGTTAGAGGGGGGCTGGGGGGATTCAGATTGTAGCAGCTTGGAGAGGGACCTTTTGAATTCCTCATTTTTAACTAGCTCAGAGAGAGGTACAGGAATCCTAATCTTCTGAATCTCATGTTCAAAATTGAAGGAGGGGGTATGTTTAGGAGCTTCTCTTACCTCAGTGACAGGTTCTCTGGTTGCTGGTGAAGCACTCTAAGTCTTCTTTTCTTTAGTTGTGGTTGCTGCAGTTTTAGTAGGCCTCTTTGCTATGAGGGGATGGTCTAAGCTGTTGAGGTCTCCTTCTTTCCTTCTCGATCTGAGATTATACCTGTTAGAAGTGTGACCGGCCCTCTGTTCTTTCCCCAACTCATGAATTTGAGCACTCATCAGTGATTCTTCATACACGGACTGCGTCAAATGAGGAAAAGGGGGAGCTTCCTCAATACAGTGAATTTCAGGGCCAAACTCGTCTATCTCCTCTCCCTCCTCATGATCAACTAGGTTATTTTGGAGGGGAGCTTGAACCCTTTTATCTTCTCTGTCCTTTCCCCTTTGTTCCCTCGGGAAAACCTGAGGCATATTGTTAGCAGGTCATCTGAAACCTCTATTATCATTATTTTGGGGACTTCTATACATGGACTTCCCTTCTAATTCCAACCTTTCTATCTTGGCAGCAAGTGATTTTAATGTTCTAGATGTCTCATCTGTCTGATGGGGCAGGGGAGAGGAACTGGATGAGGAAGCTTTAGGCATGTTCTTGGACGTACTTCTATCACTTGCATTCCTGAGTCGGTTGACAGCCAATATGTTGGATTCTACCTCCACAGATGCATCCTGCATGTGGGCCAGTGTAGCAGCTCTTCTCTCTCTCAATAGTAGGAAAAAATCAGGATCAAAGGTGCTGGAGTAAGTGATCATTGCAGAGGCTTCGGAGGGTTTTATCTCAGCAGGGATTCTGTTGTACATTTTATTAAACCTCTTGGAGAAGTCAGAAACAGACTCTCCTTCCTTTCTCTTCAATGACCCAAACTCTGTCATGTAATACATGAAGTGTTTTTTTATCTCCCCATTGTCTTAAAAAGGCATTATCTAAAGCTCTAATCCCATCAGTCGATCCAGGAGGCAAGGCCCTGAACCATTTTCTAGCCTCTCCTTGGAGACTATGGACAAAAATTCTCATCCATATGTCTGTGTGCATGATAACATTATCATCCGCGAAGGTGTAAAAGGATGCTAGGTTCTCTTCAGCAGTTACGTCCCCCTCGCCTGTAAACTTGGGTAGCGGCTTTAGGTATCCTTCTGGTGGGAGGGAATTGAGAGGTTGTGGTAGCACGAGGGGAGTGTATCTAGCTGCTACGATGACCTCTATTTTGGTCATGGGGGGATTCGCTCCGGCCATAGGAATATTAGGTGGAGGAGAACTCATAGGAGAAGGATTTTGCAAAGGGGCTACCGGGAATGAACCTCGGAGTGGGGTGGGAAACAAGAGGGGATTCAAGGAGAAGGCTAACGAGCTCGAGTCAGTAGGTGCTCCTCCTTGTGCAGGAGTGGGAAAATCTTCTGTGGTTGCAGGTCTATGCCAAGGTAGAGCTTTAGAGGAGAGGGGAGTGACAAGGATTTCCCCCTCCAATCCCAGACCAAGAGGGGAAAACTCAGCAGGAACACTCCCAAAATTCAGGAAACGGGAAGCTTGTGAAGGAGGTCTATCAAGAAACTGAGGGGGAGAAAACGAAGATTTTACAGAAGGAGATGGCGGATTACCTGCTTCGATGGTGGAAGCTTATTCTTCAGGGGCCTTTCCTTGTCTGAGAACCACCTCTGGATCAGTTTGAGGTGTAGCTAGGGGCTGCTGTGGATGAGACCGCGTGTTCTGCCTCTGAAAGCCACAATTGATAGAGCAGGTTCTTCCCAGCGGAGTCGTCACAATGGATTCGCCAGGTACATAGTAGCAATCTTGATAATTCTGATATCTGATGCACCTTCAGAATCATTTTATCGTTGTCGTTCAATCCCGGGGAAAATATTCAACTTCGTCCCCAGCAACGGCACCAGAAATGTTGGCGACGGAAGTCACTCCTGGATTGCTAACAGGAGCAGAGCCCGACGCCCATCAGTTTTATGTCACAGAGGTTTATAGATGGGGTGACCGAATGGAAGCCAACTCAAAACAATATTGTTTCAACTCCGAAACTAGGCTAGGCATGCATGGGTGGGTGAGGTCTTATATAAACTTCAGACAGTGAGTTGTAGTATATGGTGAGACAGGCAGAAGGCTTATATAAGAGAAAAGTAGAGGTCTGGTACTAACATCAAGTTACTAACAGACTGTAGAAGAAGACGTTTGAAGGCAATATCATTTTACATTCAAACGCAAAACCAGGGAATGCAATCATACAACAATGAACCTTTCATCATCACACGACTACAATAATTCGCGAGAATCAGTCAATCATGAACTCTCTGGTATAAGAGGAAAACATAGACAAGCTAGGGAAAATTTTTGTCATAAAACAAGAAATCTCAAATACAAATGCATACCCAGAAAACTAGAATATCTGTTAAAACTTTATAGTAGGGAGCTCTGCTCTACCATCGATGCTTACAAAATACAAAGACTGAGTCTATATACTTAGAGAAGAACGCCTAGCAGAGGCGTTCCCAGTCTCCCAAGGCTTGGCGTCCCTTCAGTCAAACTCATACTGATATTCTTTGTCGGACACTACCTTAACTGCGCATGGCTCCCGCAGGGGAGTAGCTGAATCAGTAAATGCAAAATTAGTGTGTACAGACCTCCTTCGGCTAGTCGAGGACTTGGCACGGATTTTCTGAAAGACTGGGTACACAGGACCCTCTCGAGCAGACTGCTTACCAGACTCTCCATACTTCACACTTAATGAATGAAGAGAGGTTTCAACCACCCCTTCCTTCTTTCATTTACTCCAAGCGAAGACCAGGATCGAGGTCGGGTCCAATGGTGACTGGAGGTTGTGACGGGCCTCCCTGTGACTAAAGCCCGATGCCTTTGGCCCCTTTTTCATAGCTCTTTCCCTTTCCCCAGTGACCATGAGTTGTGACCCTGTGTAAATTGTTTCCCCAATTTCCGATTCTCCGATGCACCTTATGCGCTAGCCCATCCGAGCTATACAATGGTCCACGTGACCTACAACCATATGACCACAGCTGTATAGATTTCCATTGGGGTTTGGGGGTTTGTGACGTCAATGTGCACGCCTCCTCCAGACTCGCGATTCTCCGATCCCCGATGACTCATGGTCGTTGACCTGTCAACGGTCAGTTCCCCATCGCGAAAGCCTGCCACCTACAATCCACTTGCTCTTGCGGTCCCACACACTAACCGGCGATTGCTGAGATATCGCTTCTCTCGATCTCGCAACTCTGGATGCAAATCTTTGCGGCTCCAACTCACGAACCTCCGAGTTCGCGATATGACAATTCCACTTGGAGTTGTCTCCCTACAAGGATTGACCTTTCGACACCTGTCCCCCACTACGGTCCTTAACTCCATTGGGAAATCGCGTATCGGGATATCGCGATTCTTGTTGTCATGTGCACGGGACTTTCAGTTCCCCGATCCTTGACTCTGCGGGATCTCTCACCACGTGGTGCTACTGACGGACGGTTCTGATCTAGTCGGGAAATCATGGATCGCAATTCCTACATGCAGGATTTTCTTGTCTTCGAAAACTCCGATTCTCCGATGAAATGAACCCCGACTTTCCTCCTCTGCATACTAGGGCTTAACCCCGGCACAACTTCTCGAGATCTAATGGCTGACAGGATTTCGTCGATCTCCTCTGTAAGATTCTGACCGTCGATTTGATTTGAGGATGGTTCTCGACTGCTGAAGATAAAACTTTGCCCGCTCGCTTGCTTGACTTGCTGCTACAAAATGGGATTCTCTCGTGATATGCTCAGGTTCTTCCCACACAAACTGCAGACCTGGGTACGCCTAATCCTGAGACAAGAAATATCGCTAACACTATTAATTCAAACCTACCTACTTTCATTAACTATGCATAAATGCATTAATGTTTTATAGATGAGAGAAATCACTCATGATCTATTTATAGCCCCCAAGATATAAATGCAAGTATGTCACCTTCCTAACTATTACATTATATCCGCTCCCTTATACTGTCGAAACATTTCAAAACATGAAAAAATGTGTGTTGCGCTTTCCAGCTGTCTTTCGCCTCCATGCTCGCTTGACTGCTTACGATGCTCCTGCATCACACAAGCACAGGGTTGGATACCCATTCAGTCAAGGGAACCGGGTATATGAAGCCAGCATTAAGTAGCTTCTCCACCTCTTCCTTAATAGCAAGGGCCTTCTGGGGGTTGACATATCTAAGACATTGTCGTACAGGTTTAGCATCCGAATAAGTTCTAATCACATGTTCAACAATACGAGGGTCGATTCCTGGCATCTCTTCATATGACCAAGAAAATACATCTCGATGTTACTTGAATAGTTCGATGTAGATTAGGATTTCTTCTGGCGAACAATCTGCACCGATATTTACGTTTTCAACCTTGCCAGGGGTACAAGAGATATTGATCGTGACGGTAGGAGAAATACTTGCCATGTTTCCTTCGGCATAAATTCTGTGTGTATCAATTGGAACTATGATGTGACTGACTATCTCACTCAAAGTAGATTGAAAGTCATCTTGTTCGATTCTCTCAAGCTCTGGGAGAAAATAAGAGTGGTGATGCATATCATCCCAAGTTTTTTAGGAACCATTCATGGATTTGATGATAGCTTCGTCCGAACGAAAAGTATCATCGAAGAAATAACATGAACAAGATGACGAAGTGGCCCACACAGGCCTAAGAATGGGACCCTCTTCATCCGTCAGTGAGGCAAGAGGATCGAGATCGGTGGAAGAGTCAATAACAACTTGATATACAATCTCTACTGCCAATAATGGCATGGACATTCCAACATGCAACTGATCTTCAGAAGATGCAGTCAGGGAAGGTAGTGTATATGGATCATTAAAATAGGAAGTTCAGAATAGAATGGACCTCCCTTTCAAGGCGAGCCTACTGGACATGGCGTGAACATGGTGAATCGGTGTCATGAAGTCAAAAGTATCCATAAGGGAACAATACATTTCGACACCAATATTCTCAGTTGTCAGTTGAGAATTGTCTATCACAGGGATCAACGGTCTAATAGATGGATTAGGACTAGAGTACACAAAGGATAACTGGTCGATCATCACGATATTTTCTTCATGAGGAAAACAAAGAGTACAGAAGATAGAAGATATGACGAATACCATATTATAGGTCCAATTGTGTCCTAGTAACAAGTTATAATCAAGAGGTACATCAACTACCTCTACCTCCACCTTTACAGTATTTCCACCTAACTGGACCGGAAAGGCAGGAAGAATATTGTGAGGGTGGAAGGAATGACCATCAAAAGCAGCCAACATGTTCGATGACTTGGAAAGAGTCGGAGAATCAAGAGATTTCCAATAGATTAGGGACATCACACACGTAGCAACACCTTCATCAACAACCACACGTTTGATGGTATACTTTGAGTACTCCACATGGATTTGGAAAGACACGTGGTAAGGAAAGTGAGGCTTCACATATGTGACATCAAACTTGATAAATTTTGAGCCACTAGGTTCTAGAGCTCCTAAAGAAGATAGTAAGGAATTACTTTGTGAAGGACACATATGGAGTACCTCTAAAGATGACATCGCACAAGGGGTTTGACCCAGGTCCTCAACAATAGAGTAGTTCTGGGTGGCTCTAGATTTTGGATTGTGGGTAGAGAACTTGAGTACTCCTTTTGGAATATGAGGTGGTGGCTCTGGTTTCTCAATCTGTAAAGTCATCTTCGGAGGAGAAGGAGGAGATTCTAAACCAATAATAGCTTGTGAAGAGCTATAATATCAAGTGGCTACATTAACTTTCACATTGACCATATTGATACATAAACGGTCATCGTCTTGTAACAAAGGTTTTTTACTCCCACCGGCCGCATTTCTAGCATTTGAGGATCTCAAGGCCATATGATGATTATGTGGGAATGGATTCATCAGCACAGTGGGTGTAAGAGATAATAGACTCACAACCTCTGCAAGTTTGGAGCATAAATGGGTAAGGTGATCATCTTTGCAAATCTTACAGGGAAACTTCACCTTACGAATTTCTCATTTTCCCTCTCTAGAATTATCATTTGTCTTCTCATTATTACCATTGTCCTTGGGTTTATTACCATTTTTCCCACCCTTATGAGTATTACTTCCTTTCTTCTTATTACCTCTTGATTTTTGGTTACCATTTGGGTTTGACGACTATTGCACAAAGTGTACATCCGTCGACTGAGTGGGGTTGGAAGACACAAATGAAGTTGGCCCTCCTATAGACTGGTTAAGAGACAACTCTTTCATATGGCTTGTCATTGAGTCTGTGGACTTTACATTGGTGGAATCTACAATTCCATTGGCATGACGTTCGGGATTTTGTCTAGGGTCATAAGTTGACAGCAGTGTGTCTGAAAGAATGTGGTATAACATCCCATACTAAGCATATATCAAGTATAATTGTTGGGCTCTAAAGATTGCCTCTTCCTTAGTGGTAACCCCAGAAGTAGCAACGTCCTTCGAGATAGGAGCATGAAAAGAATTAAGTAACCATTCTAAAAGAAAGGATGGGGGTATAGGGGTATTAATCAACCTCTTCTGTCTATGCCACTCCTGGATATGGTCTGAGATATGAGTGGTGGTATCCTGGCATAAAGTTGACAACAATTCTAGGCCAACGTCGTAACGAATGGAAAACTGGAAGTGGTCAAGGAAAACCAAAACCAACTGACTAAAAGTCCCATATGCCCCCATGGGTAGCTCAATATACCATTTCGCAGCAACTCCAATGAGGGTGCATTGAAATAATCTTATTCAAATAGAATCGCCATTAAGGGAATTCGATGAGAACCACAGGTGAAAGGTAGTGACATAATCACCATGATCCTCTCCATTCTTACCCTCGAACTTCGGGATGTCCTAAGGCATATTGGTGGGGATAGGGGGCCATGTAGGATCATGACTCACTAATTCATTCATTAACTTAGACAAGTCTAGAAGATTAAGTGTGGACAAAAAATGGAGACGGGGTTGTGACATTTGTCCCCAAGCTTCTGGGAAAGATTATGCTTGAGGAAATCCATGCCATCCAGGGTTCTAGTAAAAACCATGGTATTGTTCAGGATTATAAGGCCCTCCTCCGAGTTGACTCATAAAAGGTTGGTTGGGCATCATTCCAGCGGGAATGTTCTGTTGAGGGTTATAGAAATTTTCCCCAACCGGATTGGACTTGGGTTGGGGATTTCCCAAAGCATGAAAATGACCTCCTTTGGGTGTAAATACGGAGGATAGAGGTGGATTCATCATGCCAAACATATTGGTCGGAATCTACATCGAGGAGGTAGGATTATAGGACGAAAGTTGAGCTGAAGCTTGTCTGCCAAGTTGGTTGTTCCACCCAGAAGTAGGAGGATTGGACCTGGGGTTAAACACAAGGAAGCCTCCCCTATTAGGATTTGTTTGAGTAATTTTAGACCCACAAAACAGAAAAGGAATGTAAGGAGGTGTAGTTCCCCCAAGCCTCATTCTAGAATTAAGGCCAACAGTTGGGATGGCGTTCAAAAACTATGAAGTAAAGTTGGGCATACCATAAGAAAAAGGACTAGAATCCATAGGGATGGACTGAACATTATATCTCGGTGAGTTACCAAGAGACGCAAAAGGGTTCGAGGTGGTAGCTTGAGCATTCACTATTGGCCGAGCCATAGTAATGATAGGTTCCTCCAACATTACAACCATTGAGGTCGCAGGAGTCAAAGGGGTGTCATTAACTGTAGTGGGTGTGGTAATTGAAGGGCTCCCAGTGTTTTGAATACTAGCTTCAGTACTCATCCTTGTAGAATCACAAGTCTGAATAGTGGATGTTTGTCTACCACGCCTAATAACTCTACGCCTTTTAGAAGGAAAATACTCAAAATATGGTGGTAACTGTAACAAGCGACGGGACCGGTGGGGAGGTTGGTCTGACCCCACGATGACTTGAGACTCTAAAGATAAAAAAATATCCTAAGGCCAACTAGTAATCAAAGAGCACACAAAAATTCAAACGACCCATATGCATACAAATGGGGTAAAGTGGTTGAGTCGCCTCCCTCCCTAAAGAACGTATGTCTCACCCAAGAGGGGCATGAGACTCCTTGATAAAGATCGGAGGTAACAAAATCAATTATAAGGGCCCTCGTGGGCTTAACAACCAGTCGGTCAGAACCCCCCTGAGAGGTAATACTGCATAAAGGATGTGTCCTATCCGACCCTTATCTGACCCAGGGTACCTGCAGAATAACCCCTGCAAGTAACCTATGAGACACCTAATTCAAGCAACTAATAACCCATTGTATAACCAATGCATAGGTGAGCAGTCGTAAGTCAGGTCCACTGTATGGGCAAGGTAGAAAAGCCTAAAACCTTGAAAGTACCGCCTCTCACTGAGGTAAAGGCACTAGAAATATCCCCAGATATGAACAAATCCCTAGAAATATCTCTAACGCTAGGAAGGTATCGGGGGGATATCCCTTCAACCAACTTTGTGCGACTTTGTGGTTAACTCCGGTGTGAGCAGAGCCTCCTAATCTTACCAATTATACAATGGATTTCTCCACTCCCTTACTCAGACACATATGTTGATTTAATTTCCTTGGAGACGTTTATTCACAAAATCCTATTCCAAGGCACTAAATCCTAAGTTAGTTTGTGCACCCTAGAAAATAAAATCATGACGAATCAATTTTAAATTATAGCATTAATTTTAGTGGCCGTGATTACTCAAAACAGTATGGTAGTAAAACTCATGATGTTATGACTCTGCAAGAGAATTAAATATGAAAGTAATGCAAAGCCTTAACCTAAATTTCGATGAATTATATGCTTCTAATAACAAATGCAATTTTCAATTTCAACTCTGCAATTCCGAAATAGAAATGCAATCTTTCACTATATGAACTAATCTAATGACAAGGACTCAAAGGACAAAAAATTCCAAGCAATGCAAAATGCCTATTTTTTTTGTATTTTCAATATAATAAAAATTAAAATGCATGGACTGAAAAGTAACTTGATTTATAATCCTACTGTGTATAAAAAGAGATAACTCAAGCAGGATACCAAGCATCAAAACACCCAGCCCAATGTACAAGGACAATAAACAATGAAAAGGTGATGAGAAAGACTCTGCCCAGAAATTCAACCAAAAGAGGGTTTATTGTCATCCCACAAGCACTCAACAGGCACTACAGAGACCTAAGAAGACTCAGCAAACATCAAATCCCACCCAGCAACCACCAAACCTAGCCAATCAGTAAGGAAGAAAGATGTACATGACTGTTCAAGAAAACAGAGTGTATATACACATCTTTCAATGAGACAACCAACATATGTACATGATTATCAAGGCAAAAGGCATGTATATGCTTCAAAGCAAGGGTAGGAAAGGGAGAAAGGCTGAAAACTCGGACCCAAAGTGAACAGGAACTATCAAGCAATGATATGACAAGAACCACAATATAAACGAGAGAAATTTAAGGAGAAAAGTACTCCAAACCCTAAGAAATAAGATTCAATCCCCAGTATGGTCGCCAATTCTGTTATGAGGAAAATCTCTCTATGGCTAAGGTAAACCAAAATAGATGGAAATAACTGCAGAAATCAAATCTATCCCAGAAATATGCTATATAAACCAATATGAAAGTGACATAAAAGAGGCCTACCTCGCCCAGATGTTCAAAGAAGTCCACCATTGAGCAATTCGACTCAAATCTATATACCTGCAACAAGTTCTCAAAAAACAAGAAAAGCAAGCATATGGTGACAATATAAAAGGTTAGCACATTAGATAGAATAATCCATTAATAAACATAACAAATATGCCCATGGATAATAACTCATATATTTGCAAGATATCAATTGGACGGGAAATGAGTATTTCTATTAATAAATGATCAACAGAATAAAAAATGTTACAAACTTCCATGTCGGCACAGTTCGGAATTGAGAAACTAGATTCCTTCTAGCTGGGCCTACACCACTTCAATCCTCCACCAAAGGCAATCTCATAAGAGAGAAACAATGAGGTTCTCAATCAATAATGGAAGATCTTGGGAGCTCGACACTATGTTCAGACTAAAAGGACAAAGGGATCCAGACTCAATATGAAGTAAATAATTTCTCCAGAGTAACTTTTCTCTCAAAGTTGAATTCTTTCTCCCTTTTTCCATAGCTTGGAACTGGCCCATTTATATCCTTCAAAATGGAACTGAAGGGCCGAGTCAGAACGTTTCTAGTATATGGAAGGCTAAGGATCATAGATCTCCTGTCATGACATGGAAACACGACATTAATTTTCATTTTCTGGCACAAATCCTGATGTATGCGGGCTGTAGTGGAGTAGCCTACATATACACATGTTGTATAGTGTGCAACATGTGTACATGTGGAAAAATATTAATTTTTGTTCGTGGATTTTATCAATAGGGAAGATAAGTCTACACAGGGAAATGGAATAAGGCCCTCTATTCAATATTTCATAGAGTGAGGCAAATATTGCTATAACACATAGTATAATGGTGCTCGACCTGGTGGTTATTCACTGCTACATGAATTTGGTGGGCCTTGCCCAAATCCTCAACTATAGTGTGTCTGGCTGAGCCGACTTATTTGGCTCTCTCAATCAGACAGTCACGCTGGTAGTGTGGCTCTCCACATGTCCAACATTTGTTCTTCAGTCCAGTACTCCTAGTCCTTGAAGTAGTATATGTTGGCTCACCAGCCTGAAACCTTGGTCTGTTCAGCTAAACATTCCTAAATTGTTGCTACTGCGAACAATGTTGCTTCTAGTGTTGTGGTACTCGATAGGGAGTCCATTTTCGATGCCCCGATCATTGTGTTGTCGTGAACATGGATCCTCTCGAAGTACCTCAATACCTTGATGGATGTCTAACTAGAGTCTAATGTTGTTGCGCACCAAATGTCTCATGTCTCATTGGTCTTGCAGAAGTCCTTCCTTGACCCCTGCTGATCATCTCTACCTCATCTACGAGGGCCTTCTGGATTTCATCATGCAATGTGTGAGGCATTAGGATCCTCACCTTCACACGATTGTTGATGTTAAGGACAAACAAAAACTTTTTGACCTTGAGCTTCTAGGTGTTCATATGTGGGGCATACCTAATAAGCTCCATGAATCGTGCCTCATACTCGGGCACCATATGAATTCTTAGCCATAAGGTGTTTAGCTCATTGATTTGGTTCTCAATGAATTCCTTTGACAAATACCTCTCCTGGAACCACTCCTCGAATAGTTCCCATGACACATCTTTGACAACCATGTTTAGTTGTGACAGGAGCATATTACACCATAGAAGAGTGCTCCCCTTTAGATGAAATATCTCCATGTAGAATTTCATGTTGGTGGTGTAGTCATGAAGTGTGAATAATATTTCCATGTTCTCCAACCATTCCTCGATGGCTGGGACGTCTGTGCCACCCATGCAATCAGGAAAATTAACCTTAATGAGTTCTCTTTGAATGCTACTAGTGCTGGATGGGGTGCATTGTGGACCCTCAGGGGGTATAGGTGCCCTGACCTCATATCTATCTAGCCAGTTAATCAAGGCCTCTGACATCCTCTCAAAGGACCTCATTAACCCAACCACATCCCCCACAAAAATCTTCTACTGTCTAATGACTTGTTCTTCTCATTGGGGGTTAGACCCCTTTGGTGTGGATGTTATTGGAGGCATCACACCTTCTCCCCTAGAACCACATTGTCTACCTCCACGACATCCTATAACCATGATTACCTACAGGGAAACAATTCAATTTAATTAGCGATAAATAATTAATCAAATGTTTAATACAATGGAAGGTGTAATGATCCCAAGTCGTAGGGTTGAACAAGCTCTGATACAATATGTAACAACCCCTCCATTATGACAACGAACAACGAGGTACAAAGGTAATTTTTTTGTTTTAACTCATAAGGAAAATAACATCAACACAGATTCATAATCATTACACCATAATATCAACACACATCATTGTAATTGAAACAACACCAACATTGCATTAACATAAATAAGAGCGACACATGTTCAGTGCATAAACATAAATAATAGTAACAAAGTTCATCACTTCATAATCATCCGAAGAAAAATATAATTAAGATCAGCCAGACACTGAACATCAAATAACTACCCGCCCAACCTATCCTGCAAGGTTATGACCTCCACGAAACATAAGCAACACTCAAGCCCATGATTCATCCGATTGATTTTGACCACTTAAGGTCTTAGGGTTGGCGATTGTTCTGAGGAACAAGGAGGTGTCTAAATCCCTTAATCAATCACAACTCATAACTTTAGTCTAGATATCAGTCTTATATCAACAATGATTTAGTGCAAAAGTAATCTAGATCTAAATCAACAATGCATCAACGATATTAAATGGTGAATTAGTGATCTAGTTATAAAATCCATCATGCATCAAATATTTAATGGTGCAATTGTAATGGTTGTTAAATCAATCATACATCAAAAAAAATTGGATGGTGCAAGAGAATCAATTACTCGATCAATCATATGTCAACTTTATTTAAACACACAAGAGTGAACAAATTATGAAACAAACATGCATCCACATAATCAATAGCGCAAGAGTACTCATTCATTTTTATTCCATGGCGCAAATGAGATCTATCACATAATCAATCATACTTTACATTAATTACAAGGTGCAAGAGTAATCATCAATTTAATTCATTGCGTAAGGAGATATCATCACTCAAATGATCGTACATCCACTCATTTAATGATGTAAGAGTAAAATTTACTACATCATACATCAAGTAAATGACGCCACTACCACCTACGATACAATTCAACAATAGTCCGACTACAAATTACATACATTAATTCAAGGACACATTCACCACTGATGGATCATTCCAACCTAAGCCACACTTTAAGACTAGATATATAAATTGTAGATAAGGTAATGAGAATCCCTAAGAACATGAGCACAATTCCTTAGATGTATAATTGTATAACATATCGGTATTAATAACTACTTGCACAAGTAAATTTGACAACAATAATTTTCTAGTCAATTGGTTTCCCCCAACAATATCTAGCTCATCTATACCATCCTTTCCTATGGACTCTTATAAGAGTACACAATAAAAACACAAGATTTAAGTTAAAAAATTCATATTTATTTAAGATTCCTACGTCAAGGTCCATTCTTCTTTAAGCAACCATAAGGTTTTGAATACATATTTTTACTTCCATTTAGGAACCATAAGAAAAGATAAATTCTTCTCTAAGTGAAACATAAGAATCATTACTACTATTAGTTCCGGTAGGTAAGTTCCATGACGACTCAACGCAAGCCATTAAAGACCCAAAAATCTTTTTATGTCAAATAACTTAAGGTTATCCCTATTAATATTATCAAGATACCTCATAATAAACTACCTATCAGTTAAGGGGAGGAGATAAGGCCATGGTCAACCTAACCATAACAAGAACTCCAGGCTAAGTAAAATCCAACTTGGGTTTAAAGGAAGGACCCGACTCTCTTAAAAAGAAAAGAAACTCTAGACTAAAATAATATCCCATTTAAGTTGAGGGATGGGCCAACTTGTTTAAACATGTAAAGGAACTCTAGGTCCATTAAGTATACAAATAAGGTTAAGGGATAAGGATCACTACCAGCAAACAGATGCTCCACTTCTATTTTCATTGAGGTTTCACTAAAACCAAATTTTATTAATCAATACACAACATAGGTAAACCTTGAAAACAATGCAGGGTAAAATGCAAAATTTCACATGGGACTCCTCGACACACAATCGATAATAATAGTATACAAAACACAGAGGTAGGTGGTAGGTAAACATAGAGTTTTGCCAAGAAACGAAGGGAGGTTTACCCCAAACACATAGGGCATTTGATCACGAAAATCGTTGGGAAATTGATCACGGAATTCATTGGCCATTGATCACAAAAAATTTTGGGCATTGATCACAAAATTCATTGGGAATTGACAACAAAAAATAGTTGGGCATTTGATCACTAAATTTGTTGGGTAGTGATCACTAAAATCATTGGGCATTTATTGCAAATATCTCTAGGCATTGATCAATAAAATATTTGAGGTAATTAGGGTAAATGAAGAGTGTTCCTTTCCCACCAAAAAATATATTTAATCATAAAAAAATGCATAGGAAAAAGGGTGAATGCAGAATATCGCAGATATTGTGTCTTCCCCCAAAAATGCAGAGAAGTGGTTTACTTTGCTAGGAAAGTGAATTAAGACAAAAAAACACAGAGACGGAAAGAAAAGTGCATTGAATACATGTATAAAAACGTTAAGCAAAGGAGGTAGGATCAAAGCTTGGGTCTTTTCATAAAATGTAGGGAATACATGTATAAAAACATTGATAAAAGGGGGTAGACTCAGATCTTGTTCTCTTCATAAAAATGCAGAGTTTAAATGTATGAAATCATTGGGAAAGAAGGCAGGAATAATGCTTAGGATCTTCCTAAAAATGTAGAGTTTAATGTATGAATTCATTGGGCAAGAAGGAAGGCATAGAGATGAGGATATTCCTAAAAACATAGAGTTTGAATGTATGAAATCGTTGGGCAAGAAGGAAGGCACAGAGCTGAGTCTCTTCCTAAAAATGCAGAGTTTGAATGGATGAAATCATTGGGAAAGAAGGAAGGCATGAATCTTAGGCTCTTCCTAGAAATGCAGAGTTTGAATGTATGAAATCATTGGGAAATAAGGGAGGCACAGAGCCTTGGGCTCCCCCAAAAAACACAGAGAATAAGGATGCAAATGTGCTAGGCAAGGAGAGAAGGCACAAAGGTGAAACAAGATGGAAACACCAGGAAATGCATGTGTACCAAGATGGGCGAATGTGTTTAATTGCAAAGGTTAAAGAAGGTTTTTCCAAGATGGTGTAATTAAAAATGCAGAAGGGAATCAAGTGAAAATGCCATGGAATACATTTGTACAAAATTGCTGAGGGAGAAAACTCAAAGTTTAGAAAAAAAGACACATAGAAAATAACTCAGAGTTCAACACACAAAGATTTAATAAATTTTATAGGATGGAAAATATATAAATTCTCATATGTATCATTCAACAGCCACACGGCTTCACAAGGCCATCAAACAATAGACTAATTATAAAAAAACATATATACAATAAAAACTTAATATAATGAAAACTCAAATAAAAATGTGGTGACTGACGAAGATAGGATTGATGGCAATCCTTGGTGACTGACGTTCTCTTCCCTCTTCCTCTTTCTAACCATTGAGACTTCACTGATACCTCCCAACCAATGCTAAGGGTAATATTCTTCCCCCTTAGCCCCCTGAGCCACAAATGGGCATTGCACAACAAAAAAAGAATCATCTAGCTCCTAGATCGCCTCGCAAGGTATATCCACCACTCTCTCTCTCTCAAGCTGAGTATCCCAAATCTCACAAGTAAAACCATTCATAATTTCTCCAGCATAACATTACTCATAACCAGTGTGATCCTTTCCTCCTCTCAACCATTTGTTTTATAGAATTTCCTTAGTGACAAATTTCCATTTGCACATTTAATTTGTTTATTTTTTAAATTTAGTTAGGATTTATTTCCCCCATACACTTGTCACACATTCCCTTGTTGCATAAGTATATCCACAATTTAATTTAACTAAAAGTCAATTTCCCTCATCCATCCTAAAAGTGCTCCTAAAATCACTCCTAGTTTTCCATTTATTCCTTTTATTCTAATTTATGATTGATGCCTTTCTAAAGCAGAGTTGAGTTAAATTAGGAATGTTTTCTAGTTAGACTACACTCTAGATACCTTTCTATGCTTACATATATTATTTTATGCTTTATTCCTTTTTACCTTAAATTCCAATTTGGTAATTACTTGCACAATGTGTATTAAATCACTCTTTAGATTTATTTATTTTTTATTGATTTCTTAAATTTATTTATTTCATCCCATCATTATTTAATATATAAAATTAGTTTTTTATTTATTGTTCCCTCCCATTAACTTAGACTTAGGCTTAGCTAAATTTTTATTTGTAACATCTTAAACCATTAGGAATTATGATTAATAAGTTCAGTCTTTAATTAATTAATTAATCATTTAATTAATTTGGTAGTCCTCATGATTTTACAAGGTTTAACATTTTCTCAAGGTTTTCTAGGCCACCTAGATTCATTGACTCACCTTTTTAAATTTTGTGACATGTCCTTCAAGATTCACTCCATGCTCCAAAGCCTTTGATTCAAATTTTAATTACACGACGTTCCCTTCAAGACGCACTATGTGCTCCAAGGGTGCCACTCTCCTTTGACTGGATTTGGTAGTTTTCCAACCCTTGGAGTCAATACTCCATTTAGGAGACCTTGTGAGAGACTAAGGGATTGTAAGGAATAAGGTCCCTTTCTTATTCCGTGCCCCTTAGAATCATCGTGAGAAACTCTCTAAGTCTTCCCTCACGACATTGTGGATCTCTCGAACTAGGTAATCATTAACCTATAATTTGAGCCACGACGGGAGTGCTAGTAGGCTATGACAGGGATGTTGCCACATTTCTCCCTCAATATATGGTTGTTGTGCATGGCCCCTTTAGTCCTTATGTGAGTCAAATTAGCAAGCAATTGTCATCCAACATCCATCAATGAAACATTGTCAAAGATCCATAAACAACATCATAATATAATGAATCATATGTTACATATGCATAAATGAAAAACTCAAACTAATACAATCCACTCCCTGACTCAATCTGGAGTCCAAGGAGCTTCACAGTGATTCCATCAACATCCTCAATTTGTCAATTGTCCTTCACACTGAGGGGAAACTCGTGAATAACATCTGTCACTACCTAGATATCATACAACATAATCATAATCCATCAACATCATCATAGGAATCCATAAACGAAACATACAACCATATACTAAAACCAGATCACTTGCATGCAAGTGTCCTCAAAGAATAAGTCCATAACATGTGCTTACAATAGTGGGATTTTACATACACCCCCTCTTGCTTTAAACTTCATCCCAAAGTTGTAAAATATATAAGTGTAGTGTAAAATCATATGACAATATCTATATGTCTAACTATCAAAAATAATTGGAAACTGTTGGTGCATATCATATGCGTCCTCCTAGGTGGTCGAGTGAGGACTAAAATTGTCCTAGTGGACCTTGACCTGATCGACTGTTCGACATCGAAGTTGTCGAATGTGATGGTCCAGAATGCATATTGGCTACATCGTGAGTGCACCCTCATCTAACACCTGCAAGGAACTTATGTCAATAAAATGTGTAGGATCACTAGCATACTGTCTCAAAATAGATACATGAAAAACATCAAGCATATGCCTCAAAGAATCAGGCAAGGCTAGTTGATAGGGCCCAAGCCCTTTCTTTTCCACAAATTCAAAATGTCCCACAAACCTAGGAGAGATTTTATCACCCTTTTCAAACTTGATCGAACTCTTGTGCAGTTTCACCCACAAGAAAACTCGATCACCAACTTCATAATTACGGTCAATGTGACGTGCATCAACATAATTCTTTTGTCGATATTGCGCTTCATTTATTTTTCCATTTCTTGGATCACTTATGGTTCTACCAGGACCCTATCCTCAAGTCGATCCCATCTCAAAGGCGTTTGACATGGCTGCCCATAAAGAAACTCAAATGGTGTCATCTTAATGGTACTTTGATAGTTGTTGTTGTATGAAAACTCTACGGGTGGAAAGAACTCTTCCCAATGCTTCCTTTTGGTCCATCACATACATACACAACATATCCTCCAAGATTTGGTTTGTTCTTTCTGTCTGCCCATCTGTCTCAGGGTGGTATGTTGTACTAAGGTTAATTTGGGTTCCCAAGGCCTCTTGAAAACTAGTCCAAAATCATCCTGTAAACAACAATCCTCGATCAGATATGATCCTTTTAAGCATGTCGTGCAATCTCAAAATATCGCTAATAAAAACTCTAGTTATTTATGGTGCCTGATACATTGTATGTATAGGGATAAAATGTGCACTCTTCGCAAGAGTGTCCACTACCACGAAAATCAAGTGGTTCCTCCTTTTCGTCAGTGGAAACAAAACAATAAAGTCCATCGAAATGACTTCCCATTTGGATTCCAGAATAGCGTGTGGTTGTAGCAATCCAACTGGATGTCTATGTTCAGCCTTCACTTTCTAACATTCTAAACACCTTTCCACGTAGCTAACTATTTCCTCCTTCATTCCTTTCTAGAAGAATAAGGGCTTAAGGTCTTCCCTCATCTTCATGACTCCTAGATGAGCCATGTACACTGCACTATGAGCTTTGTTTAATATCAAATTTATCAATTTGTCATTAGGAGGTACATAAATATGCTTATTATACCTTATTAGTCGATAATTTTCCAATGTATATCCTTCGAACCTAGGTACCAACATGGCGTCTCATCTAATATTTTCCTTAACCTCTTTATACTAGTCATCATCGGATTGTATAGTGAGAATATTTTCTCGAAGATTCATATGAAGAGGTATCGCCAAAAATATGTGTGGTCTCCGACTCAATGCATCTGCCACTCTGTTCATTGTTCATTTTATGTAGGTAATCTCAAAATCGTACTCGCTAAGCAGTTCTGACCAACGCCTTTGTCATGCGTTCAATTCACATTGTATAAAAATGTGTTGCAAGCCAAAATAGTCTATTTTTAGTTTGCATTTCCATCCAATCAAGTAGTGTCTCCACACTCTCAAGGAATACACAGTGGCTAATAACTCCAAGTCATGTATCATGTAGTTCTCCTCGTGCTTTCTTAATTTTATTGAGATGTAAGTGATCACTCGATTGTCTTGCATCAAGACTCTGCCTAAGCCTTCCTTGGATGCGTCTGTGCATACCAAGAAGTCCTCGTCCATGTCGAGGACCTTTAGTATCTTTTTTTTTATCAACAAATCCTTGAGCCTTCGGAATTATTCCCTTCATTTCTCGTTCCATTCAAACTTCTTGTTTTTCTTCTACAATTCCGTGATCAGATTTGCCATCTTTGAAAAACCTTCGACAAACCGTCAATAAAATCCTGCCAAACCCATGAAGCTATGTACTTCTGGTACGCTCATCAGTGTAGGCCATTCCCTAATAACCTCTGTTATTTTTGGATCCACAACGATTCCTTCTCCATAGATAACATGCCCCAAATAATGAATCCTCAATTGATAAAAATAGCATTTCGACAGTTTCCCGTATAATTTGTTCTCTCGTAAACACTATAGTACCAAGTGAAAATGTTTTTCATGTTCTTCCATCATCTGAGAATATATCAATATGTTGTCAATGAATACTTGAACACTTGAACAAACTTGTCCAAGTATTCGTGAAACACCCTATTCATCAAGCTCATGAATACCCCTGTGGCATTTGTCAATCCAAACAGTAAAACAATAAACTTGTAATGCTCAAACCTTGTCTTGAATGCAGTCTTATGAATGTCATCCTCTTTAATATTTAACTAATGATATTGTGATCTCAAGTCAATATTTGAAAACATATTCACGCCCTTCATTTGGTCAAACAAATCATCTATTCTTGGAAATAGATATTGATTCTTGATCGTTGCCTTGTTCAATTGACGGTAGTCAATGTAGAGTCTCCACGACCCATCCTTTTTTTGTATGAAAATAACAGGTGCACCCCAAGGTGACACACTTGGGCATATAATTCCTAGGTCCAACAACGCTTTCAGTTGCATTTTCAATTACTGTAACTTAGGGGTCAACATTCAGTAAGGCATTCTTGCTATTGGTTCAGCTCCATGTTTTAAGTCAATGGTAAATTCCAGCTCTCTTTCGGGCAGCAAACCTGGTAACTCTTCTAGGAACACATCTACAAAATATCGTACTACCAGAAGGTTTTCTAATACTTATGCCACGCCATTATCATTTAGTGATAATATTTCATATATCTTGTATCCTTTGTGCATGCTCTTCTGTAGTTGTAGGGAATAAATTAGCCTTAAGGAAACTCCCTGGCTTCTTCCTACAATCATTTGTCTCCGTCCTTCATCATTGTTCAAACTCAACCATTTCATCTTACAGTTGAGTATCGCATCATGCGATTCCAACCAGTCCATACCGATCATGACCTCATAACATCCTAATATAGTGACATATCAGTTGACCTTCGTCACTAAATCTCCCAGGTTGAGGCTACAGTACGTAACCTTTACTCCAACCTTCTTCTTGGCACCCAAAGCCAATTCCACATAGATAAAATCATCATGTTCGACTCCCTTTACCTTAATTATTTTTAGCACTACACTAGAAATAAATCTCTCTATAGCATCGAGATCTATCAAAATACTAAAGGTCTGGTCAGTGATGGTAACTGACATCTCAAGTAGAGTAGACTAGTGCTCGGCCTAATGGTTATTTACTGCTACATGAATCTAGTGGGCCTTGCCCACATATCCAATTGTAGTGTGTCCAACTGACATGGCTTCTCTGGACCTCTCAACCTGACAGCCATGCTGGTAGTGTGACTCTCCACATGTCCAACATCCAATATCCAACTCAGTACTCCTAGTTCCCGAAGTAGTAGTTGTTGGCCCACCAGCCTGAAACCCTAGTCTGTTCTGTTGAATAGGCCTAAACATAATCTGGTTTTGTGGTCCTTGGTAGGGATTTTGTTGTTGAGGCATTGGTCACAGTGGTGTCATTAATGTGGATCATCTTAAAGTACCTCGATACCCTCATGGATGTCTAGTTGGATTATGATGTTGTTGTACACCATATGTCGCTTGTCTTGTCGGTCTCATAGAAGTCCTGCCCTAACCCCCGTTGATCAACTCTTCCTCAACTATGAGGGTGTTCTGAATAACATCGTGTAATGTCTAATGCATTAGGATCCTCACCTTCAAAAGAATTTTGACATTAAGGCCAAAAAAAAACTTGTTGACCTTGAGCTTCTCGGTGTTTAGATGTGGTGCATACGTAAGAAACTCCATGAATTTCTCCTGATAATCAGGTACCATATAACTTCCATATCATAAGGAGATGAACTCATTTAATTGGCGCTCAATGAATTAATCTTACAAATACCTCTCCCGGAATCATTCCTCGAAATTTTCCCATTACACGTCTTCGACAACCATATTTAGTTGTGGCAGGAGAATCTTCCACCATAGAAGAGCGCACCCCTTCAGTTGAAAAAAAAACATGTGGAGTTTCATGTTGGAGGTGTAGTCATGAAGTGACAATCACATCACCATTTTCTCCAACCATGCCTCGATGGTTGCGTCATCTGTGGAACCCATGAGCTCGAGAAACTTAACCTTCTCCATTTCTCTATGAATGATACTAGTACTATTTAGGGTGCGTTGTGGACCCTCAGGGGGTATAGGTTCCCTGGACTCATCTCTATATAGTTGATTAATCAAGGCCTCTGACATTCTTTGAAAGTACCTCATCAACCCAACCACATCCCCCACAACAATATGCTCCTATCCAATGAATTTCTCTTGTCCTTGGGGGTTAGACCCATCTGGCATGGATGTTATTGGAGGCATCGCACCTCCTCCCCTATAATGACATCATCTTCCTCCACAGTTTCCTCTAACCATGATTACCTGCATGGACACAATTCAATTTAATTAGTGATAAATAATTAATCAAATATTTAATATAGTGGAAGGCATAATGATCCCAAGTCACAGCGTTGAACAAGATCTGATACCATATGTAACGACCCCTCCGTTACGAAAATGAACATCGAGGTACAAAGGTATTTTTTTCTTTTTAAACGCATAAGGAAACTAACATCAACACAAATTCATAATTGTTACTCCATAATATTAGCATACATCATTGTAACTGAAACGACACCAACATCACACTAACATAAATAAAAATGACACATGTTCAACACATAAACATAAACAACATTGACATAGTTCAACACTTCACAATCATCCAAAGAAAAATATAATTAAGATCAACCAGAAACTGAACATCAAATAACTACCCGCCCAACATATCCTACAAGGTTAGGACCTTCAGGACACATAAGAAACACTCAAGCCAGGGATTCATCCAATTGATTTTGACCACATAAGGTCTCAGGGCTGGCGACTATTCTGAGGAACAAGGACATGTCTAAATCCCTTAATCAATCAAATCCAGGCTAAGTAAAATGCACCTCGGGTTTAAAGGAAGGACCTCACTCTCTCAAAAAGAAAAGAAATTCCAGACTAAAATAATATATCATTTAAGTTGAGGGATGGGCCAACTTATTTAAACATGTAAAGGAAATCTAGGTACATTAAGTATCCAAATAAGGTTAATGGATAATGATCACTACCAACAAATGCATGTTCCACTTTTTTTTTCATCGAGGTTTCACTAAAACAAAATTTTATTAATCAATACCTAGCAGAGGTAAACCTTGAAAAAAATGCAGGGTCAAAGGCATAATTTCACATGGAACTCTACACGTAATCGATAATACCAGCATACAAAACACATATGTAGATGGAATATAAACACAGAGTTTCACCAAGAAACGTAGGGAGTTTTACACCAAACACATAGGGAATTTGATCACGAAAATCATTGGGCAATTGATCATGAAATTCGATGGGCATTGATCACAAATATCGCTTGGCATTGACCACAAAATTCGTTGGGAATTGACCACGAAAATCGTTGGGCATTTGATCATGAAATTTGTTGGACAATAATCACTAAAATTGTTGGGAATTGATTGTGAAAATCACTAGGCATTGATCAATAAAAGTGTTGAGGTATTCAGGGTAAACGCATATCATTCCCTTCCCAACACATAGTATCTTTAATCATAAAAAATTGCATAGAAAAAAGGGTGAATGCAGAATATCGCAAAGATTGTGTCTTCCCCCAAAATGTAGAGCACTGATTTACTTTGCTGGGAAAGTGGATTAAGACAGAAAAACACAGAGAGGGAAAGAAAAATGCATGGAATATATGTATAAAAATGTTGAAAAAAGGAGGTAGGCTCAAATCTTGGGTCTCTTCATAAAACACAGGGAATACATGTATACAAACGTTGAGCAAAGGAGGTAGAATCAGAGCTTGGGATCTTCATAAAAATGCAGAGTTTAAATATATGAAATTGTTGGGCAAGAAGGAAGGCGCAGAGATTTGTCTCTTCCTAAAAATGCAGAGTTTAATGTATGAATTCACTGGGAAAGAAGTAAGGCACAGAGCTAAGGCTCTTCCTAAAAACATAGAGTTTGAATGTATGAAATTGTTGGACAAGAAGGAAGGAACAGAGCTGAGGCTCTTCCTAAAAACATAGATTTCAAATGTATGAAATTGTTGGGAAATAAATAAGGCACAAATCTTAGGCTCTTCCTATAAATTCAAATTTTAATGTATGAATTCGTTGGGAAAGAAGGAAGGCACAGAGCCTTGATATCCCCAATAAAAACACATAGAATAAGGATGAAAATGCGTCAAGAAAGGAGTGAAGTCACAGAGGTGAAACAAGATGGAAATGCCAGGAAATGTTAGGAAATGCATGTATACCAAGTTCCATGAATGCCTTTAATCACAAAGGTTAAAGAATGTTTTTCCAAGCTAGTGTAATTAAAAATGTAGAAGGGAATCAAGTGAAAATGGCAAGGAATAAATCTGTACAAAATTGTTGAGGGAGAAAGCTTAAAGATTTAAAAAAAAAATGGATAGAATGGAAATCATAGTTCAACACACAGATATTTAATAAATCATAGAGGATTAAAAATATATAAAGCATCATAGGAAGAATTTGACAACCACGCGGCTTCAGAAGGCCATCAATGAATAGACTAATTAAAAAAAAACATATATACAATAAAAACTTAATATAATGCAAACTGAAATTAAAATATCATGACCAACGAAGACAAGCTTGATGACTATCCTTGGAAACTGACATTCCCTTCCCTTGTCTGCTTGATAACCATTGAGACTTCACCAGTACCTTCCAACCAACGCTAGGAGTACTCTGTTTCCCCATTATCCCCCCGATTCGAAAAGGGGACATTCACAACACAACCATAATCCTCTAGCTCCTATCTCACCTCGCAAGGTAGTGCCACCTCTCTCTCTCTCTCTCTCTCTCTCTCTCTCTCTCTCTCTCTCTCTCTCTCAAGATGGGTATCCCAAATCTCATAAGTAAAACCAGTCAGAGTTTTTGCAACATAACCTTACTCGTAACTAGTGTGACCATTTCCTCCTCTCATCCATTTGTTTTATAGAATTTCCTTAGTGACAACTTGTCATTTTCACATTTGTTTTTTTATTTTTATTTTTAATTTAATTAGGAATTGTTTCCTCCATACACTTATCACCCGTTCCCTTGTTTCACAAGTAAATCCACAATTTAATTTAATTAAAAGTCAATTTCCCTCACCCATCCTAAAAGCGCTCCTAAAATCACTCCTAGTTGTCCCTTTATTCCCTTTATTTCCCATTTATGACAGATGCCTTTCTAAAACAAAGTTGAGTTAAATTAGGAATGTTCTCTAGTTAGACTAGACTCTAGATACCTTTCTATCCTTAAATTCCAATTTGGTAATTACTTGCACAATGTGTATTAAATCACTCTTTAGATTTATTTTATTTTTATTGATTTCTTAAATTGATTTATTTCATCCCCTCATTATTTAATTTATAAAATTAGTTTTTTTTTGTCCTCTTATTAACTTAGACTCGAGATTAGTTAAATTTTTATTTGCAATAGCTTAGACCATTAGGGATTATGATTAATAAATTTAGTATTTAATTAATTAATTAATCAATTAGTTAATTTGGTAGTGCTCATGATTTTACAAGGTTTAACATTTTCTCAAGGTTTTCTAGGCTACCTAGATTCATTGACTCACCTTTTTAAATACCACGACATTCCCTTCAAGATGCACTCTGTACTCTAAGGGTGCCACTCACCCTTGATTCAAATTTGAATTGCGTGACATTCCCTTCAATACGCACTATGTGCTCCAAGGGTGCCACTCGCCTTTTACTGTTTTTGGTAGTTGTCCATCCCTTGGAGTCAATACTCCATTCAGGCGACCTTGTGAGAGACTAAGGGCTTCTAAGGAATAAGGAACCTACCTTATTGCATGCCCCTTAATATCTTAATGAGAGACTGTCTCGGTCTTCCCTCACAACATCCTGGATCTCTCGAAGTAGGTAATCGTTAACCTACAATTCGAGCCATAGGTGGAGTGTCAATAGGTTGTAACAGGAATGTTGCAACACCTGTCCCTCAATATATGTTTGTTGTGCATGGCCCCTTTACTCCTTATGTGAGTCATATTAGAAATAAATCGTCTGTCTACATCCCTCAACAAAAAATTGTAAAATATTCATAAACAACATCATAATATAATCTATCATATTTCACATATGCATAAATGAAAAACTCAAACCAATACAATCCACTCCCTAACTCAATCCGGAGTCCAAGGAGGTTCGGTGATGCCATCGACATCCTCAATATGTTAAGTGTCTTGCACACTCAGGGGAAACCCGTCAATAACATATTTCAATACATAGATATCATACAACATAATCATAATCCATCAACATCATCATAGGAGTCCATAAGAGAAACAGATAATCATGTACTAAAACTCGATCACTTGCACACAAGTGTCCTAAAAGAATAAGTCAATAACATGTTCTCAAAAGAGCGGGATGTTACATACACCCCCTCTTGTTTTAAACTTTGTCCCAAATTTGTAGAGTATATAAGTGCAGTGTAACAGCATATTACAATATCTGTATGTCTGACTATCAAATAAAAATGGAAATTCTCGGTGCATATCATATGAATCCTCCCAATAAGCTGAGTGAGGACTATAATTGTCCCACTAGACCTTGACCTGATTGACTATTCGACGTCGTAGTTGTTGAATGTGATGGTCCAGAATGCGGATCGGATCCACTGTGAGTGAACCCTCGTCCGACACCTACAAGGAACTCATACCCATCACATGTGTAGGATCACTAACATAATGTCTCAAAACAGATACATGAAAAACATCATGCATACGCCTCAAATAATCATGCAAGGTTAGTCGATAGGCCATGAGCCCTTTATTTTCCACAACTTCAAAAGGTCACACAAAACTAGGAGAGAGATTAGCACCATTTCCAAACTTTAACGAACTCGTGTGCAGTTTCACCTGCAAGAAAACTCAATCAACAACTTCATAATTATGGTCAACACGACGTGCATCGACATAGATTTTCTATCGATCTTGTGCTTCTTTGATCCTTTGTCTTATCATTTTCATTTGTTCTTCCATTTCTTGGATCACTTCTAGTCCTACGAGGACCCTATCCTCAATTCGATCCTAACTCAAAGGCATCTAACACGACCTCCCGTAAAGAAACTCAAATGGTGCCATCTTAATGGTACTTTGATAGTTGTTGTTGTACGCAAAATCTACCAGTTAAAAGAACTCTTCCCAATGACTAAAACAAAGTTGAGTTAAATTAGGAATGTTCTCTAGTTTGACTAGACTCTAGACAAATTTCTATGCTTACACATTGTTTTATGCTTTATTCATTTTTACCTTAAATTCCATTTTGGTAATTACTTGCACAATGTGTATTAAATCACTCTTTAGATTTATTTATTTTTTATTGATTTCTTAAATTGATTTATTTCATCCCCTCATTATTTAATATATAAAATTAGTTTTTTTTTCTTGTCCTCTCATTAACTTAGACTTAGGCTTAGTTAAATTTTTATTTGCAA